>CM061533.1:152663936-152875257 GCA_030545055.2 Neoaliturus tenellus | reverse complement strand
CATGTAATATTGTTCAAGGGGCCTACAAAGATGGTTCAAACCAACATATTTTACATTCATTCTATCCAACCGTTCCGCCGGGATTTAAGATTGTTGAAAAGCCTCATAATCTGATATATCTTCCATTAAACACCACTCACATTTCAGACATCGTATTGAACGTACTAGATCAAGACGGTGACACTGTGGATTTTAGAGGAGAAGTTATTACATTGCGCTTACACATTAGACAAGCACCATAAAAGAACGATGGGACTTGAATTTGGATATAGCACCAAACAACATTCGAACAGTTTCAGTATATCTCCTAACGCGGAGAGGTTAACCAGAGAGAACACTAAATTCTTAGAAGGACTCGGTTTTAAAGTTAATGAAAATGGACATACTGGATATAAAACATGGACCGGTTTTCGACGAAACACTATGAGAGAAAGAGTTTCACACACACAACCCCTACGCTTCATCGAAATTAGGAAATAATGATGAGATACGAATTCCAATACAACATCAAGATGCTTATACCTTACCATCTGAAAGTTATATTTATATTGAAGGAAGGGTTTTGGCAAAAAATGGATCTACGCCATCTAAAGTGCCATTTATTAACAATGCAATGGCCTTTTTGTTTGAAGAAATTCGGTATGAAATATCAGGCATTGTAGTGGATTCGACTAAAAAAAGTCGGTGTGAGCAGTACGCTTAAAGGTTTGGTATCCTTATCACCCAATGAAATAAACGCATTAAAAACAGCCGGGTGGATATTACCTAGTGCAACCAAAGTAAAACCTAATGCAAGTGGCTATTTTGACTTTTGCATTCCGTTGCGGCTTTTACTAGGATTCGCTGAGGACTACAGAAGAATAATCATTAATGTCAAACAAGAATTGGTCTTACTGAGATCGTCTTATGATACAGATGTTATAGAAGCCGATAGTGAAACAACACCTGACAAACTTGAATGGAAATTGAATTTGGATAAAATAGTTTGGAGGGTACCTCATGTACGGTTGGCCGATGAAAGGCGAGTAAGCCTATTGCGGATGTTGGAATCTGATAGGGATATTGTGGTTCCATTTAGAAGCTGGGAAATGCATGAATGGCCAGTCTTGCCAACAACTCAGCGTCAAACGTGGGCTGTGAAAACATCTAGTAACCTAGAAAAACCAAGATATGTTATTTTCGCTCTACAAACAAATAAAAGATCTAACATTACGGCTAACGCAAGCAAATTTGACCACTGTCAACTTACAAACATTAAACTGTTTTTAAATTCACAGTTCTTTCCATATGACAGCCTCAATGTTATGTTTTCTAAGGACAGATTTGGGATTCTATATGATATGTATGCAAGATTTCAGTCATCTTACTATGGAAGGACAAACTCACCTCTCCTCCAACCTGATTCATTCAAGAATATTGCACCTATAGCAGTCATAGATTGTTCGAAACAAAACGAATCAATAAAGTCGTCAACAGTAGACATTCGCATCGAATTTGAGTTGGAAGAAAATATTCCTGACCAAACTACAGCTTATTGTTTGATACTACATGATACAATTGTAACATACACACCACTAACAGGCGTGGTTATCCCTCAGGGGCAGTGGGCTTTCCACTGTACGGGTGTTTCTTGGCAACCCCGGGGTACCTGAGCCAAGCTGTGAGACCCTCCTCACAGTTCTTCCCGAGCTAGGGCCTTTCTTCTCATCTTTCAGGTCTTAGCTCACCGTCTTTATTCTTTCCTGAGCTAACCTTGCTCACCTTCTTGTTTTCGACCCCGAATCAAGGGTGTCTTTCCACCTTCTTTCGACCGGCGCATGCTGGGGGGTCCTGGGAGTGTCCCTGTTGTGTTGCAGGGACTGATGTGTGCCTCGCACTGCCGATGGTCTCCTCCAGTGTGTCGTCAGAAGCCAGCCGCTTCGGACCTTAGTCAGGGAGTGCGGCATGGATGCAGGGATCGGACTCTGCATTGCCACGGTGCGACCCCCAGCACGTCCGGCACATTTTGTGTATCGGTGCTGGGCAAACGGAGGTTCGGGCCCCGGAGTCCCGGGGTAGGGGTGTCTTATCTCCTACGGGGGGTAGACCTCCGAGGGTGTACCCGCTCTCGACCGATGAAGGGCCGCCTCTTGCCGCACGATGCGCTGGTGAAACAAAAATATGGATTTTAAAATGCAAAACACGAACGATGATGAGATAGAGCAGGCCGCCTTTAAGCGCAGCTCAAGACTGCAGAGGTCTCCGACCTTGAACACTGGAACGCCGACGAAGGGTATTAAAACCACCCCCCCGCCGATGCCATTCAAGGCTCTTGGTGGTGTCGGATCGTCGTCCAAAACCGGACAGAAGAAGGAGGAGATCGGTATGGCGATGGAGGTGGCCGAGCCGGCAACACCATTAGCCAATATCCAAGGGATTCCTCCCAGGAAGAGCCCTCTTCGTGCGGCATTCGAGCTGCAAATGCTTCGTCAGCAGCAGGACGACGCCCACGAGGAGGAAGACTCACTTCTGAAGAAGATGAAAGCTCTTTTGAAGGAGATGGCCAAGGCCCTCTTAATTCAAAAGAACGTGAACAAGGCGATAAAAGAGGGGATCCCGAAACTCGAAGATGCTCTAGAAGAAATCGAGGAATGCCGGAAAATCAGGCTAAAGGCAGTGAAGCAGGAGCGCGATGTCACGAACCGAGTCATCTCTGCTTCGCCTCAAGCTCACCTGGCTGAGTCCCAGACTCAAGCCAGAAAGCGAAAGAAGAGGCAGAGCGGTTCTTCGCCTGGAAGCCCTGAGCTTGTCGAGGTGGACTCGGTGCCGAGACCGGTTTTTGTCACTGCGGCATCGCAGACATCTCCTGTCCAGGCTACTGAATCCGCCCCGGGCGCTGCCGTGATTCCAGCGGCTACTCCTGCAGAGTTTCCTGCTCCGGCGGCTAATCCTGCCTTGGCAGCAAACTCTGCCTCAACACCTTTGGGGGGCTGGAAGACGCGCCTGTCTAAGAAAGAAAGGAGGAGGCAGAAGCAAGCGGAGGCGGCTTCGAAAAGTGCGTCGAGGGTGGAGCGGACGCAAGTCTCGAAACCGGTTGGGAGGCCTCTGGCAAGTCTGTCAGAAAGCCTAAACAACCCAGGCCTAAGAAGCCCAGGACAGAGGCAATCTTGATCAAGCCTTTAGGGGGGCGATCTTTTGCCGATGTTCTGGGTCAGATTAGATCGCAGGCCAAACCGGAGGAGACCGACACCGTTATCAAGTCTATTCGGCGAACCCAGAACGGGGATGTCCTCCTCGAACTGGGGAAGTCGAGTGACAAGATCGGTTTTGCCGCTTCCCTCAAGACTGCACTTGGGGACAAAGGCTCAATCAAGGCCCTAGAACCGAAGTGTTCGGTCGAGATTCGGGACCTTGATGCCCTCTCCACCGAAGAGGAGGTGACCCGTGCGATCCAGGTGGCACTCCCGGAGATACCAGCTGATGGAGTGAGGGTATGGCTAACAAAGCCCAACCGAAGTCAACTCCGGATGGCTGTTGCTGAAATGGGCGAAAAGCACGCCAATAAGCTGCTTAGCCTTCAGCACCTCAGAGTCGGTTGGGTCAGTTGCAGGCTCAAACGGAGGGTGGTAGTTTCGAGATGCTTTCGCTGTCTCGGTTTCGGCCACTCCTCCCGAAACTGTAAAGGGCCCGACAGGAGTGCCAACTGCTTCCAGTGTGGAAGCCAGGGCCACAAACGCAAGGAATGTTCCTCGAGCCCCTCCTGCTTCCTCTGCAAGGATTCAGGCTCCAGTGCCCTCGGTCACTTACCCGGGTCTGGTCAGTGCGGTGCCTTCAGAGCCGCACTTGAACAGGCAAAAGGCAGCGGCCGGTAATTCGCATCCTCCAGGCCAACCTTCATAGATCCTGGGGAGCTGATAACCTTCTAGATCAGCTCGCCCTAGAACTTGGTGCTGACGCGCTCCTTATCAGCGAACAGTATCGGGACAGAGACCCAAACATTTGGATCTCGGACAGCCTCGGTACTGCTGCATTTTGGGCACGTAATACACGAGATGTCTTGGTGCGGAGTCACGGGCGCGGCCGAGGATTCGTCTGGGTTCGGTGTGGGGACGTGACTATCTTCAGTTGCTACCTCACACCCAACGAGGCCGTCCAGGACTTCCGCGACAAGATAGATAACCTAGAGGAGTGCGTTCTCGGCACCACCGGGCATGTCGTCGTTGGTGGCGATTTCAATGCCAGGGCCGTCGATTGGGGAATGCCCTCTACCAACTCCCGGGGGAAATACATCCTGGATTTCATCGCCAGGGCCGGTCTTGTCGTCCTCAACCAGGGCGACACACCTACTTTTCGGCGCCCCGGGCAGAGAGGCACGATCCCCGATGTCACCTTTGCGTCTGAGTCGCTCCTTCCGAGGATCTCTGGCTGGAGGGTTGTGGAGGACTACACGGGTAGCGACCACCAATACGTCGTGTTTGACCTGCATGATCAGGCAAATCGTCGAGTTTCCGCATCTCGGGAAGGGCCACGCCGGTGGAACACCAACAAACTGGACGTGGTCAAGTTCACCGAAGTCATCTCTCGGGGAGCGCAGGGGAATCCTGGTGAGGCTGGGGCCGAGGCACTAGTAACATCCACGATGGAACTGATCGTCTCGGCCTGCGACCAGTCTATGCCGCGAAGGAAACCCCGACGCGACAAACAACCCGTTTACTGGTGGACTGAAGAGATTGCGGAACTCAGAAGAACATGTTTAAGAACTAGACGAGCCGCCACAAGAGCGAGAATCCCCGCAGACAGAGTTCGTAAGTCGGAGGCCTATAAAGCTGCGAGAAAATCTCTCCGCCAGGCGATCAACAGGAGCAAGGCGAATAGCTGGAGGAGACTTCGTGACGACGTTGATTCCGACCCCTGGGGCCTGGGTTACAAACTTGTAACACAGAAACTCGGCGCCCGCTCTCCACCTTCCATCATGGAGGGCGCCACCATGGGGAGGATCGTCGCTGCGTTGTTTCCTGAACATCCACAGCGACCGCCGGTTGACTTCGGACGGGTAGAGGACGTTCCACTCTTCACTTTCGAGGAGCTAGAAACCTCCGTTCTCTCCCTGAAGAGCAACAAGGCTCCTGGCCCGGACGGGATTCCCAGTGAGGCTTTAAAGAAAGCATTTTTAATCAACGCTGACTTGTTGATGAGAATGTACAATGCCTGTTTGGTAGAAGGGGTGTTTCCAGCTCCCTGGAAAACAGCCAGGCTTGTACTGATCAGCAAGGGCAAAGGTGATCCCGAGCTGCCGTCGTCCCACAGGCCTCTCTGCATGTTGGACACGGCTGGAAAGCTGTTCGAGAAGCTGATCCGTTCCCGCCTGACTTCTGCCGTGGAAGCTGCCGGGGACTTATGCCCCCGTCAGTACGGCTTCAGAAAGGGACGGTCAACGATCGACGCTGTCACCGAAGTTCAGAGAGCTGTGGAGAGAGCCGAGAGCCACAACCATTTCTCCCGCCGAGTAGTGCTTCTTGTTACGCTTGATGTCAAGAATGCCTTCAACTCTGCGAGGTGGGTCGATATGCTGGATGCGCTTCGCAACACCTTTCGTATTCCTGCATATCTGTTGCGGCTCATCGAGGATTATCTACGCTCTCGAAGCCTGATTTATGACACGAGGGACGGAACGCGGACGATGGAAGTCACTTCTGGTGCCGCACAAGGTTCAATACTCGGCCCGGATCTCTGGAACGTTGCCTATGACAGCCTCCTGAGGTCCGAGATGCCTGAGGAAACCACTTTGGTTGGGTACGCCGATGACGTCGCAGCTCTCATTGCTGCACGCAACGTTGAGCTGGCCCAACTGAAGTTGAACCGAGTTATGCGGGTGGTCAACAACTGGATGTCCGATCACGGTCTCTCACTTGCTCTCAGTAAGACGGAGATCGTGATTCTCACGAAGAAGAGGATCGACACCGTCGTCCCGTTTCGAGTGGGAAGGGAGGTGGTCACATCAACTCGTGCCGCCAAATACCTCGGGGTTATGGTGGACACCAAGTTAAGCTGGAGGGATCAGATCTTCCGTACGGCGGACAAGGCCGCTAAGGTAGTGACTTACCTTAGTAGGCTGATGGCCAATGTCGGGGGTCCCCGATCCAGCAGAAGACGTCTGTTGATGTCCGCGGTCCAGTCCGTGCTTCTTTACGGGGCAGAGGTGTGGGCAGGCGCTCTAGATAAGGAGTGCTACAGGTTGCGACTCGCCCGGGTTCAGCGTCAAGCTGCGCTCCGAGTGTGTTCCGCCTACCGGACAGTGTCCGAGCCTGCCGTCCTGGTGGTCGCCGGAGTCATCCCTGTCAAGCTCTTGGCAGGGGAGAAGAAAGCGATTTATCAGAGACAAGGCGAGATCGGCAAGGACACGGCAAGAACAGAAGAGCGCTCCCGAACCTTCCAGCAGTGGCAACACAGCTGGGAGCACGACACCCGAGGACGATGGACTGCGCGACTTATCAAGCAGGTCCAACCATGGGTGGAACGGCGGCATGGGGAGGTGGACTACTACCTGACCCAATTTTTCACAGGTCACGGCTATTTTCGGTCGTACCTGAACCGGATGGGAAAGACCGGTTCACCGGACTGCATTTATTGCCCGGGTGTTCCCGACGATGCGGAACACACATTCTTCCGCTGTCCCCGTTGGGAAGGGCCCCGCCTGGAGGCCACACAAATCTTTGGTGTATTTTCGGTGGACTCGGTCTGCCAAAAGATTTTGGAGGATGAGGGCAACTGGGATTGTTTGTCACAGTTCGTCCGGGGCATCCTCCTGGAAAAGAAAACCGATCTGGACCGCGAAGTGGCCCAGATCCCTTGATCGAGCGGCTGGATAAGGAGCGAGCCCCACGGGCGTAAGCCAAATTTAGGCCTAGCCTGACGTAATGTGACAAACAATTCCAGGTTAGATTCCTAAAGAGTAGAGGAGGTTTTTTAGTGGGTAAACCCGTTTTTTGGGGAGCCCCACACTACAGGCTGGCCACCTGTGTGCGTAATGCATTTTTCCGCCTCTCCCTCAAAAAAAAAAAAAAAAAAAAAAAAAACAGGCGTGGTTAGAAGAATAATTTAGATTTTTTTATGACAGCATGCAGCTCTTACACATATTTACCCCCACCACAGATTATAAAAGAGAGATTGCTCGGTGAGAAAACATTAGTATTCATCCTGACACCAGCAAGTCAACATTGATGGTTAACATGGACAGTGTACTATCTACTATTCCTGACGATGAATCAACGACAGGATATAAAGCACTCGAGACCACGCCACCAGCTATGACATCTGATTCTGAAATATCGGCACATGATTTACCAGCATCCTCACAAACTAGCGAGAACTCTACTAAAACAACTGAAGATGTTTCTTTTGAAACTGACAAAAACTCACTAGAATCTCCATCTTCGTCAACAATAGTTCAAGACTTACCTACTAATCCAACAGAACATATTCCATTACCGGTTGACAAAGTACCGATTACTAACACAAAGCCAGCACAAAACGAAGAACAACCGACTGAAAACTCCAAAACATCTACCGAGAAGATTAAGAAAGAACTGTCTGATTTTTTATCATTGGAAGGAAACGATCAAAGAAAAAGGAAACGATGTGACAATGAAGATGATGATGAAGAAAATATGGAAGTGTTGATGGATGTGTTTTTACGCTTAATGTACCCGTTGAATCAAAACATGGATAAATCTGTCACCGTTGGGGTTTTCAAATCGTTAAACTTCAATCCTGCAGTACTTATTAATCACTGCGGAAAAGCCTCGTTGCTTCTCACGTTGGATATGTGGGATAAATTTACTAAATACGTATCTATCATTGAAGCCTATTTATTCAACAACTTGACAGGAAGAAAAACTGCAATTGGATTCGAAGATTCTAATTTGGAAATCGATAATATAAGACTTCGAGGTACCCAATTTGTGAGGTTTAGAGATCTTTCCAAACACAACAAGAAGATCCTCATGACTTTGGAAGAATTTCAAACTCTGTCAAACCTAACACCTGTAATAATCCGGTACATCCAGCAACTTACTACATATTCCCCTCTCATATTTGATTATCTGAACACTTCGGTCAACACAAATCCAGCTGTGCCACTGCTATATGGACCGATAGACCAGTCTATATACAACAGATTACCTCAAGAG
Source organism: Neoaliturus tenellus (assembly GCA_030545055.2). Lineage (NCBI taxonomy): Eukaryota > Metazoa > Arthropoda > Insecta > Hemiptera > Cicadellidae > Neoaliturus > Neoaliturus tenellus. Next base: position 152,867,089 of record CM061533.1, on the reverse strand, counting down.
GTGTCGTTCTACAGGAAAACTGTATTCTTCTTTAATAATCGTCGAAGTGAAGAAACCACAGTGAAAGTTTCTCCAACAAAGAACCAGCAGGAGAACATTGTAAATCAAGAAAAGTCGTAAAAATGATTTGAGTGATTGTGTCGTAAAGTGCTCTCATTAGTAGCACTTATACTTTTTTAAAAACAAAATGACGTGACCTTGAAACTGTTCAGGTTTGCACATATTTGTAGCATGATTTGAGTGATTGTGTTGTAAAGTGCCCTCATTAGTAGCACTTATACTTTTTTTAAAAACAAAATGACGTGACCTTGAAACAGTTCAGGTTTGCACATATTTGTAGCGCTTACACTTTTTTAAAAACAAAATTATATGACCTTGAAAAAGCTCAGTTTTGCAAAGGTGCTAATGTAGGTATTACTTATACTTTTTTAAAAACAAAATTACGTGACCTTGAAACAGCTCCAGTTTACACATGTTATTGTTCTTTTCACCAACTATATATTAAACAAATGTTGCTACATGGATGCAGTTGATTGTAAGATTCACATTGAAGAACACTCGCAAAATGAATAATTATTGCTGCAGCGAAAAATGTTTTATATGTCCAAATTTACAAGTTGACGGAATAGCATGTAGAATATGTGAGTGCTTCAGTTACTGTAGATGCAATTGCAAATCATTTACAATCTCACCCCCAACTTTGCAGATGTTAAAAATCTACAAGACTCGACACTACTTCACCTGTTGTATGGACATGTGTTATAAGTTTAATGTACATGATTTTACCCGCTCATGTTCAATGTGCTACCCTAAAGCATTCTGTGAATGTGTATTAAGGTTTTGTAAAAACAGGAAAGATTGGGAATCTTAAAAACACCCCTCCCCCACCACCAGCACATACAAACGGAAACTAAGGATTGACATGATCATAAAAGTCAAGCAACCTAATATTTTCTCTCAGTAATCTTTAGTTACTCACGAACAATGGACCGAACAGTTCGTTTTGTTGATAATGTTTCCATGTCTAAGAAGTGTGTGGTGGAATTCCAAGCTTTCAGAAACAACGATGACAGATTTATCATAAAAGAACTAGCATTTTTTGACATAAATACAAATGTCGTTAACTACTTTCTTTTTAAACCAACGTTTTCTTTTAAGAAACTAAACCGAAAAAGTGCTAGAACAAATTCGTGGCTAACGAAATACCTTCATCACATCACATGGAACGAAGGATTTACACAATACAAAGAGCTGGATAACATAATGTATCATTATTGTCAACAGTATGACGAAATTTTTACTGCTGGTGAAGAAAAATCTAATTGGATCAGAATGTACACTACGTCTGATATAACAAACGTTAGTTTGGATAAGACTTATGCTATGGACTTAAATGGTCTTTGTATCGGTGTGAAAAATCCTCAACACAAAATCTCCAACTGTGCATTGTCGCGAGCATACAGGATTGGTCGACTTATATCAAGTGGAGGGGGAAATCCTTATATACCGGTGTAGATCCATCCTACTATCATTCTAACACAGGATCTCATCCAGTAAACATCATCTCCACTATGGCTTCAAGTTCTCCATTGCAAGCTCTTGCGGACAGATTCAACCAACATTCCAAATCTGACCTTCTAACAACAAAGAAATGCAGCGAACTTCAAGAGAAGAAGCATTATGCAGTACATTCAATGAAAAAAATGGACACATCGGTTGGTGAAGCTGTCGTCGCTGTTCTTGGAGATTCGCCCTACAAGGAAGGAGACAAACCCAAGTTCCAAGTATACCTTCCGAGACGATTTGTCAATGTGCTCATGAACGAAGACCTGGACTCTATCAAACCCGGAATTTTTTATATAGTTTCCCATGGACCGTCTGGGAACAACTCTACAGAAATTACGATCCATTTGAACACACCTTTGTAAAATGATCTAAGTTCATAGCTTTGCAAATATTCTTTCATTCTTTATTATTTAGCATTGTTAGTTCTCATATGTATGTCTTACGTTTTACTGTTATTTGTAAATAAATCTTTTTTTTAAAAACTCCAACCAATGACCTTGACATAGTTTCTTCAATACATTATAGCCCCCCTCCCACTTAAATTTATTCATCATAAGTAATCAGCCCATCACCGCAACCTTACAAAAAATATACACGTCTTCTGTACGGTACGTAGGATATACACGTCTTCTGTACGGTACGTAGGTAGGGGACGTTATAGATTGTATATGTAGTACTGACTACAAGCTTCATTCATATACTCCGCTATCCTACAACCACATCAACATGAAGTTTCATCTAGTTCTGTTGGACGAAGTGGATTTGGGAATGTTTCATGAAACACTGTTTCGTCTGATGAGTGGTGATCCACCTCTCCGTTTAAACATTACAATTGAGTTTGACGATATAACGGTTGAAGAACCAAATTCATCACAGTCACCGCCAGGATCTCCGATAGCATCATCTTCACCATATGTTTCGAGGGATCAGCTACCTGTGAAAACAGAGCAAGAGTCCCCGAAGTCCGGGGATGATGTATCTCCGTGATGTTATGTTAAACTGGAAACCCATTAAATGATTTCTAACTACTGAAGTGTCTAATATTTAAAAATGTTTTTTTAAAACTTCTTTTGAATGACCTTGAACATGTTTGAACTTGTTTTATTTGATAACTCTCTTCCCACAGTATTCTGTGCAGTACGTAGGTAGGGTACGTTAACGGTTCATGGTATTTTACTAGATAAATCCACTCTACCTCTACAACAACATACTCCACAGAAACATGAAGTTCCACCTTGACGCCTCTGAATTCGATATTCTGGATGCAGTAATATGCTATCAACAACTTTATCGTCTGTTGAGTGGTGATGATCCGCAAGATTTATATATAACACTCGAATTTGTCAATGAAACTTTAGGTCAGTCCGATTCCACCCATCCTTCACAAAAAATTCAACTGGTTCTGTCAAACATGGCTGATTTGGAAAGCTTCCATGGATTACTGTTTCGTCTCGTGAGTCGTGATCCTCCTCTGCATTTGAAGATAACAGCCGAGAGTGAATATGGAGTTTCTAACGAGTCCAATTAATTCCAACCTTTTGTTTAATATTTTTTATGTTATGATTAAAAATATTTTTTAAAACTTCGTTTGTGTGACCTTGAACATGTTTGGACATGTTTGAAGTCGCTGTCAAATTTAGCTAGCCGGGGCCAACGCTAAACATTAGTTTTCATTCAGAATAACGTGGCATTGGCGTCCGATTACGAATCAGTGACGTCACACCACTACGTCACACCCGTGACGTCACACACTCCACCTCGTCACCGTATGACGTCACACATACGTCATCACACGTCACAAATACGTAACCACTGATTAAAAACCGCTGAATTTGCGTTTGTCCTGAAAGCCCCAAAATGCCTCTACTTAGGTCCATTAAAATATATATATATATATATATATATATATATATATATATATATATCCCTTTAGCCAGCGTGTTAAATAAGTATAGATATATTAAAATAGCCTTCTTGTCTAGTTGAACAATATGTCAAGAGTAGGTCTACCAATTCATGCAGCAAATAATATTTTCATGACATCTTCGTCATAGACATCCTCACCTGAAAGGTAATTTTTGTTTTACTTCTGCTTCAAACTCATGGTACATTTAAAACTCGCAATTCAGCATAACAATGCACTAGAATCGCTCTTTAAAAATCGCTTCAGGGACAACGACGTGATTAGCGACTATCGCTCAGCGATTATCGCTCCGCTACTATCGCAAGAGTCGCTTCAGGGACAACGGGCCTATAACGTTATACATTGTAAATTGTTGTCGCTCCTGTCGCCCACTAAGAACGCTCCAATGCTTATACATTTGTTTGAAATTTTGTCGCTCTCGTCGCGTCGCATCTGTCGCCCACGTAGGAACCGGCCTTAAGCCTATCTGAATCATTATGTAGTGACATCATAAAATGTACTGTATCAAACAATGCAAAGAACCGAGAATAAAATTCAAGAAAGGCAATTAAAACATGTTGTTAATACGTTATTAAAATGTGTTATTAATATGTTGAATATTACCTTTATGCTGGGTCAACCGAACCTCTCATTGAAGTTTTCGAGCCTTTTATAAATAGAACGACGAAAACTGTACAGTGGGGCCTATGTTGGAATTTTAAAAATCCATCCACTTGTATGATTCCTTGCACGAGACTGTATTTGGCTATTTTAACGTGTATTACTTCTATGCCTTGAAATAATATCTATGTTCTCACTTCTTTAGTTTTTAGATTATTTTTAAGTATTTTGATAATACACATACCATAAAGTTAGCTAAATGTACGGTATAAAAGCTGCTATTAAAATTGAATTCAGAAAAAAGTAGATCTGTTTCTATGAAAACAGCAAAATCAATAATTATTGATATAAATTCTGAGAACAAAATTTAAAATTTTAAAGACTAGGCCTAAATATTATTAGTTTTCGCACATTTTAGATGTAAACTCCAGAGTTAGTCTTTTAGTCAACGATGAAGTCTTAAATAAGAATCCGGCTTTAAAAATCACAAGTGTCAAAACGGAAACACGTTAGGCGGTAAATATTTCAGTTTCGCGTGTGTGGAGGTGATGTTTATGTTTGGGGAATGTTGGGAGATGTATGGTGTTGATCTGGAGTGTCTGACCGCGGTCTGGACTGTGTACGCTTGACGGGAGGTGATGGCAATTAATGACTCTGCAGGTGCCACTGCCACACTGCACGTGTGTATACAGGTGTGAGTGCGTGTGTGTGTGCGTGTTATGCGTGAGTGTTGATGTCGTGTTTACAATCACGCTTCCTGTTCTGTTTCAGTAACATCTCAGCTCGGTTTTTGACTACCGTTGTCTTCCGCATCAACATTCAGTTCTGCTGTTGGGTTCATCCTTTAAGTTTTTTTTCTTCTTTTTGCCTTAAAAAATCTTTGGAGAAAATAGTTTTATATTTTTTAATCCTTTTAAGGGCCGATTTCTCCAAACCCGTTTAACCTATCTTAGTTTAATTCAATGTTAAACATATGGAAAATCTTTGTTTAAACTTAATTTTAGGTTTAAACATACTTTGAGAAACCGGCCCTCAAAGTAATGATGAGCTATTTTTAAATATTATAGAGACAAGGGGTTTAAAGGATCAACCAACTACTAACCAACATCTGAAAAGCTTTGATTATATGGATTAAATTTGACCAGTCATTTTATTTTTCTTGTAAATAATTTGAACAATTATTATAACTCCAATTGAGTAATCTATTCCATTAGATCTTTGCTTTTGTAATAAAATTGACTGTGATGAGTAACGTTTTGATATTGATTTAAATATCACAAGACAATATAATACGCACTACACCTTATTAAAAATAGATATTACAACATAAATACATTATGCTTTATTGCGATAAAAAGTGTAATGTGGAGTGGTAATCAAAATTTTCACAAGTAGGAAGTTATAAAAACTTGAATTTAGATCAATATAGTTTTCACCTTTCCTTTAACTAACTCAGAGCCATACAGAGGGTAAAGTTACGAAATAATGTAACACAATCAAAAAGATGTGTCGACAAAGTCAGAGATGACATTTTAAGACCGTCTCGCTATCTCGGGTTTTGACAAAGTGTCGATTGAAGCTCCAGTCCCGCCTGGAGCCCCCCAACGGGAGGGGGGGTGGTAACGGGGTTGGGGGTTGTGGGGGGACGGAGAAGGGGGCCGTCCGAGAGTTGACAACTCCGATAATCGTCTTAAAACAATCCGCTCTGTCCAGTTAAGCCGTCCCCCGCTCCGGCAGGGATTTTTGGAAGTGGTCACAAAACAGACACTTAAATCTCGACTGGAGGCGACTTTACAGATACTTGCACAGTCCTTTTTTCAGACTCAATTTCGCCAACACGGATTGTTTTTTCAATTAGTAGGGTTTCACGAAGTTTGTGTGAAACCCCCGAATTGGTAGAGGTAAAAATAATATAGGACGATAATTTCAAATTTAGTTTATTACAGGACTTCTTAAAATGTACAACGTAATAATTCTTGCTTTAGCTGTAATTTATACTGTTTTACATAATAATCAAGCAACAATCCAAACCCGTAGATCTTGATCAAGTAATGTTTCTCTATCATAATTTCAATTACGTCTTCTCGTCAGACATATGCTAATAGACCCCTCTCCCAGGCTGTGTTCTAATGAAACGTCAGAACTGTCCAAAAGTCAGCCACCAGAAATTCCTCACCCCACGTCAAGACGGAGCGGGAACGTAATTCATCTTAGGGGAGAAACTCTCCTCGTTTCTGATGGATCCTTGAAATCCACCCATATTATTCGGGATTGAAACAGTATATGTAAGAATACCGTAAATCAAGTGAGATAACGCTTGATCCCGTTTCGGTTTATATCAAGAAGGAAAAGTAATATCACAACAGGATCAACTTTAAAATCGACAAGTGAAAAATTATCTGTGTTTATTGGGGTTGAAAATTGGTGTGGCGTGTGAACTGAAGTGAATATAAGGTTTGGAATAAAATTCTTCTTAATGTTGATATCACTTTCAAGATTAAATTAAACTGAACACAAAATTATATATAACTTGAATACTATCCCTAAACATGTTCTTAAAACTCACGGTGAAACAATGTAACAAAAATACTACCGTCGTTTATCAACATTTCAAAGAAAGTCAAGAGAATTGTCCGTTTACAACGGTTTGGAGTGCTGTTTCATGTGGACGGGAGGTCAAAGGGCTTGTTATTCTTTAACGTAACTACGGTACACAGCTGTAGAGGAGGGCTCCACTAGAGATGACAAAGCGGACAATGGGACGGGCCTGTGAATGTTGCAAGGGTAATTGTCACCGTGAAACATGGATGAGGAAGACAAAAGGCGGGAAATGGCGCTCGCTCAGTTGGCCAATCCCACGCCACTAGCGCTGGTGGCACTATCAGACGGCCATCTCCAACGTTACGTCATAGTAACCCACTTCGCACCGGGGGATAATTATATGGCAGATTAGACACCCACTGAATGGCTGATGAGAGTAATGTGGTTACTATGTAGTGTTTGGTAACATTTTCTATTCATGGAGAGGGTTCTGAAAGTAAATTTAATTTCAATCGTTATATATTTTTGTCGGTAATGGTACAATTTGAAGAAACTAATAAAATTTGTCTATTTTTTATACTTTTTGTGATCATGTTGAAAATGGATTTGTAAGTTAGCCTATAAATTTGTTGTACTCTCATACTAATTTTTACCATTTTTTGCCCAAGTGTATTGCACCATCAAACCCTTCTTGGATTTTCCTATTTGATATTCTCTAGTTCTTGAATTAGAAAATGGAATGAAGGTATCGCAAGACAGTACAACAGAAGGAATTGGAGGTGGAGATTAATTAATTGATGGATTGTATATCCCTCTATACATGCCCGATTGCTAGATAATTTGATAATTCCGATCAAATGTCCAATGCAGCAGGGACATCTACTTGGAAACATACGTTGGAGAGGGGAGGAAGTTGGAGATTGGCACGAGCTGGAGCTGGAAGACGTCAAACAATTCTTAGAAACATGAAATTTGGAAGAAAGTTTCATTTTTAATTTGTAACGTATGGACTCAATGCATGTCAATCAGTTTAAGAAGATGGGTCGAAAGAGACATCAAACATTTCAAAGAACCCACCTTGTAAAAGACAAATGCGTTTTCTGTTCCAATCCATTCTAAAAAAGTGAGGTTTTTTCTATTTTACTTCCTCTGAAATTTTCGAACCAAAGTTAGGCTAGGAAAATTTTGGGCAGCAGCCACTTTCTAAATGCATGTTAATCAAAGAGTTGATAAATTAGTAGTATGCTCTTTTGGCTTGAACATAGAAAAACTATTTTCTACATGTATTTCAAATACATGAACGTTGATATAAACGTTCCTGTAGACATAAACAGTTTCAAAAAGTGCCAGATTTAAACTTGTCGATTCGACTCGGGTATGACAGCTATGGTGTAACGGTGTCAAAAGACCGGCAGTGTGAGCTGGGTCTATCAACAATCATGATTGATTGATTGATAGCTTCAGGTCTTGTTGAACTTGTCGATACACTTGCACATCAACTGTGACTGGCGATTGACTGGTGAATTTAAGTGATGTCCTGTCGTTCAACTCAGGGGAACATATTAGGCTATATAAATACTGTTTAAATTATTGCTCTTGCATGGTATAAAACGTATTAACATTAAATGCTATTATACCATAGGGTGTAGCTTTAACACCATTTTGTCTTCTAAAAGGAATCTTCCCCCACTTTTCCTATCAATATGCAGAGTTTGGCAACAAAGTTTAGATACTGAAAACGTTATTCTCTTGGACAATTTATCACTGGAGGAGAGAGGAGATATGTCAGCCTTTGAGGAGGAGTCGGTATCTCATGAACGCTTTTCTACTCTTGATTCAAATGCTTTTGTTTTATTCCGTCTTGTCGAGGTCATTGCTTACATAAAAAACTCAAACATTTCTAATAAAAAGTTTATTTACTAATTTATTCAATCAATTAAGCAAGTTCTATTCTATAGACTATAGTAAAAAGGTTGTATAACTACCTATGTCTATATTATACAGTATATATAAAATTCTTAAATAAATATACAAAATCCATGGTTAGTATGGGATTTTAAGCTCAAGTTATGTACTCAAGTTAATTGTATTCTTATACTATAATAAGTAACTTCTAAGAGCTCGTCTTAGAAGATTTACAAGTTTACCGAGCAAATCCTCCGAACTAAATGAAAATATCTCGAGTCTAATCAAAGTTTACTACAAAATCAATGAAGTGAATTTAATATTATACATGAAGATTACGGAAAATGAAGGCGAATACTGCATAACATCAAACCTCGTCGTACATATACCATCCGTAATTTTTAAATTCAATTTCATACAAATGATGTTGTTTTTATATGGGTTTCCTAATTTATATGTTCCAAAGGGTAACTATGATTAACCTTATGTTTTAACACAACACAAATAAACGCAGAGCCCAAATTAGAATTTACGCACTTCCCTAGGAGTACAATCCCATTATCCTAAAGTAGTATCTTAACTAAGGAATACAGTTAAGTGATGGATAAAGTTAATTGAAGTAACATCTTTGTAATGTCTGTTATTAGTTTTTCTTGGTACAGTACTTACAACTTGCATGTTGTCCGTAATGATATTGCACCCCGGTATTATACCCCGTTCAAAATAAATGTGCGGTCGAAACGCAGATTTCAATTCCCCCATTTTTCCCGTTCCTCCCACTGCCAAGAATCCAACCAATCAGAATCACTGAGAATTACCACAGCTGGTTAATATCTCATGTCAAATTATGCCAATGTTTTGATTTTTTCGTAAACAAACATTCTAATTTTGACATTTGAGATGTAACAAGAAGCGCTTCCAACGGCAAGTAGGGGAAGTAACACGATCATCAGCGCTATTTTATACTCTAAATTTTAAGGGCCAAACTAAAATAGCATCTGATTGTGAGGAAAATCGGGGAATTCAGGAAAGTATTGAGGGAATTTTCCTTGTGGTGGGAAATGAAATTCTGTCTTTCGACCGCACATTTTTTTGAACGGGGTAGCATGAAATGCTTACAAATGTGTTGCCAGCAGCAACTTGTTAAAAGATAGCTTTGCAAAAATTTTAATTATCTTATAATTTGAATAAACATTACGAGTTCTAGTTGCGTTTATGTTAATATTTTTCTATGATTATTATAAAAAATTTCCCCCTAACTGATTTTATTGGATCATTAGAAAATCGATTCTGTTCACATCTTGACGCAAGGTTATCTCCACATTATGCGCTGCCAACGTCTTATCAGTGACTGTAATGAGGTACAATGCTGCAATAGATATGCCAATTGCAGCGTACATCAGATAGCTCAAGTGAATGGGAATAATTCCCAGTAGGATCCTTGGCCATTGTCATACAGTACCACAGTCTACCAACATTAGCTGTATCTATGTTTCTGTTACAAGGACTGCCTATGAGCTGGACGTCATAAAAGCAATCCTGCAGGTTTCTCTTTGTTCCCGAAATCGTTTTTTCTCTTCCTCATTTCCTGTCGGGTCCCGGTACTCTATTACCTCCCCCAGATTTTCATTTTCCAAGTCACTTGCTCTCAGCGACGCATCCCGGACTCCTCCCCTTTCGTCATTTATCCTTGATATTATTTAAATGGAAATTGTGCTGGTGGATTTTCGTTATAAATCGTCAGGTTTGGGGGACATTTTGCTTCTCACCGCAAACTGGCTGTAAGCACATTATTTTGTCCATAATATGTAGAATTTTACTTGTACAAGAATGAAAAACCATCTACCACTTAAATACAATAACGTACAACTTCGTCGTTCTAAATTACAACATCCACTAATCATGTTTTAAAATTATTTTTGTGCTAAAGTTTTTAGTGATAACCAATTGTAATCGACAGAAAACCAAACCTTCTTTCACGTCAAAATTGTATTTTAAGCTGGGAACTACTATTCAACATAAAGACATAAACACAAGTATTTTATTCTAATTTAAGAAACCTGTATCATGTAGAATGCAAGCTATTCATAAGACCAGGCAGATGGAGTGAAATACCAAAAAATGATTTAACTTTAATTCTCCTAAAAAGCAGAATATTTGGTATTCCCATCCTTCCCATCAAGAGTAAGTTTTAAATTTTAGAAATTAAACTGTGCGTCAGTTGCTCAAATCAGTCGTTACTAAGAACGTTTGGTCGATGGAAACATTTTGTGGAATATCATTAGCTAAAAGATTTTTTAAAGTACTTAGACCACCAAAACAGTTATTGACCCCAGGTATCTTTGTAAAAGAATTATTTATTTGCCAGCACCCCTACAGTTTAAAAAAAGGTATACTGTTATCTCAAAGATTTAACTACGATATTAAATGTCAATACTCGAATTCAGCATTTACCCAGGGAAAAGCATTCACAGAAAAACAAACAAAAAAACATAAACAATGAAATTCTTTAACCCTGTCGCTACCATCACTATCGGTGTGAATACTAAGTGAATTGAATGAGTAGATTTGATTTTCAGAAGGTTTTGTTTTATTAATTAACAAGTACAATCTAAAATCTTGAACAGAAGTAAACAAACAAACAAATGTAAACAAATTAAAACATCTGTTTTAAAATGAAAGGGCTATTAGGAGCCACAGCCACATACTCCCCTCCCAGTGACAACGTGAATGTCAGGGGCCCATTTCATAATAAACTACAAACTAATATTATTAGTAAATCAGCTGATCGCCTAATGCAAATCTTATGGAAATTACAAGTTACAACTTGTAACTTGTAACTAGTAGATTATTATGAAATGGGCCCCAGGTAGTGTACTTGTCAGGAAAACGCACAACACGACCAGAGCGAGTTTTTCGGTTGCTGGGACGATGAGGTTCAGGGTTGACTGTAGGCTTTTTCGTCTTGAAGTCTTCTGATATTTTCGGAGATGCACTCGTTTTCGAATGATGATCACTTAGATGATATAGTGGAATGATCATCATCAGACTGCGGGTGATCATGCAATTGAAACGCTGGTTTCAACCGATCAATTGAAATTGAATCTTCACCTCTGGGTAATAAAACTTTGAAAACTTTGTCGCTCCTTGAAATCACTTTGTAGGGACCGTCATATGTTGGTTGAAGTGTTTTTCTCGAGGCATCATGGCGAATGAATACATGAGATGAAGTCATGAGATCCGGGTAAATGAAAATTGACTTCTTGTGACGATGACTAAATGGCACTGGACGAACTAACTTAACATGTTGTTGAAGTTGGGTCAGTAATGCAGGGACGTCACCTGTAAACTTGGAATCTTCAAAGAAATCGGCTGGAAGAGTAATCGGTTCACCGTAAACGAGTTGTGCAGGCGAAACTCCTACTTCTGGAATTATATTTGAATGGAGTCCAAGAAGAACTGATGGAAGTTTTGGAACCCAGTCCGTTCTTAATTGAGCCTTAAGAGCAGACTTCAAAGAGCGATGCCACCTTTCAATAGCTCCGTTAGCAGCAGGGTGGTAAGCTGTGGTCTTGATATGGTGTATGCCGAGCATGGACGTTAAGGATGAAAATAATTCACAGTCAAACTGTTTGCCTCTATCAGTAGTAATGAAGCGAGGAACTCCAAAACGGGACACCCACGACTGAAGAATAGTAGAAGCAACTTCTTCGGCAGTTATGAATGACATCGGAACTGCTTCAGTCCATCTTGAAAATCTGTCGATGATGGTTAATAGGTAACGATATCCTCTTGAAGGAGGCAAGGGTCCAACGATGTCAACATTTAAGTGGGAGAATCGTTTTTGGGTGGTAGGATAGAAACATAGTTCACTAGAAGTGTGCCGGTAAGTTTTACAGCGTTGGCAAGGTATACACGTTTTGGCCCACAATGTAACATCACGTTTCAGTGAAGGCCAGCAGAATCTCTCTTGAAGTAGTTTTACTGATGCAGCAATTCCAGGATGAGATAAATTGTGAATGGAATCATAGAGGGATCTGCGATAGGAATGAGGGATGAATGGCCGTAGATTGCCAGTTGAGGAATCACAAACTAATTCAAGACCATTATCAAGAGTCATAGTTTGGAATGAGTATGATGATGAGTTTGATTCTCTGATATGTTTTAGTTCGCTACAATTCCTTTGAGCGTGTGCTATGTCGGTGAGTGATACTGTTGATGATACTACAATTTCAGTAATCCTCGAACAGGCATCTGCAGGTTGGTTTTGTTTCCCAGGAATGTACCGGATGTCAGTGGTGAATTGGCCGATGTAGTCAAGATGTCTTCGTTGTCTAGGAGTCGCTTTTTCAGACCGTTGTTCAAAGGCGTAACTGAGAGGTTTGTGGTCAGTTAGAATAACAAAATGACGACCCTCTAGATAATGCTTGAAGTATTTTACTGCTTCGTATGCGGCCAAAAGTTCACGATCATAGGTGCTATAGTTTTGTTGTGTCTTAGTGAGGATTTTAGAGAAGAAACCAATAGGTTCGGGTACGTTTCCTCGCATCTGTTGTAAAGAAGCACCGATTGCAAAATTTGAAGCATCGACTGTGAGAATGAGAGGAAGATTACTGGAAGGGTGGAAAAGCAAGGTAGCGTTAGCTAGTTGTGTTTTCAATCTGTTAAAAGAATCTTTGGCATGATCATTCCAGTCTAACTTACTTTTGTCGTTTCGCTTGGGTGTTGGACAAAGGTCATACAGTGGCTTTTGTGTTTTAGCCGAATTGGGCAGCGATCTCCTGTAGAAGTTCACAATTCCTAGGAAGCGTCTGAGTTGGTCGACAGTTTCAGGAAGTGGGTAGTCGAGTATGGCTTTCACTCGTTCAGGCAGTGGAAATATACCATATTTGTTGATACGATAGCCTAAGAATGAAATTTCAGGAACAGCAAACTCACATTTTGATGCGTTAATGCAGAGGCCGTGATTGGAGAGACGTTCAAAAAGTAGACGAATGTGATTCTCGTGTTCAGTTTCAGATTCAGAAGCAATAAGGATGTCATCTAGATAGGAATATGCGAATGGAAGGTCTCGCAAAACTTGGTGAATAAAACGTTGAAAGGTTTGACATGCGTTTTTTAACCCAAACGGCATGCGTACAAACTCAAACAAGCCAAATGGTGTTATAACAGCTGTCTTGGGTACATCATCTGGATGAACGGGGATGTGATGGTAGGCCTTCACAAGATCTATTTTAGAAAATATTGCCTTACCTTCAAGTTGTGCATTGAAATCCTGGACATTAGGTATAGGGTACTTATCTGGAATGGTTATATGGTTGAGAGCACGGTAGTCACCGCATGGGCGCCAGGAGCCATCCTTCTTAGGCACCATGTGCAGAGGACTCGACCAAGGGCTTTTAGAAGGTCTGCATATAGCTAAATCAATCATTTTTTGAAACTCTAGCTTAGCCTGAGAGAGTTTGTCTGGAGCTAAACGTCGTGCTTTAGAGGTAACATGTGGACCATTAGTGAGGATTGTATGGAAGAAATCTATGTCTGGTGTTTTGTGACCAGGCACATCTTTCAATAAATCAGGGTACTGGCGCAATATATAAGAGTACTTATTATTTGTATTAATAAGGTGAATGTCAGAAAGAACGGACTGTGAAGGTGTTGAGCCATTCTGAAAAAGGAACGTCTTGCTATCTATTAATCTTTTATTTTTTATATCAATTAATAGACCAAATTCTGATAAGAAGTCTGCACCAATAATTGGTTGTTGGACGCCGGCAATGGTAAAAGGCCAGCAAAATGATCTACGTAAGCCTAAGTCAAGTTGTAAAAGTTTCTCGCCATATGTAGGGATGCTTGATCCATTTGCTGCAAAGAGAAATTTACCGGATAGTTTAGGTTTTTGTTTGCTTTGTGGAGGTATGACAGAAATGTCAGCCCCGGAATCGACAAGATATTTTGTATTAGTCAGGCGATCATAAACAAAGAGACGGCGTGGTTGTGGTTTTGCGCTGTCTCCTGCCGTATCGAGACAGTGCCGAACTAGTTTTCCGAATCATCAGATGTGGAAGAGAGGTACTTGCACGGTTTAGTACATTTCCTAGCATTTTTACCAAACTTTGTGTGGTACCAGCAGATACATTTATCGTTTTGAGGAGTGGATTCACGTTTCCGGAACCGGCGTGAATCAGATCTAGATCTCGATCTGGAGTGCAAAGACGAAATTTGGTTGGTTAGCTCAGATATTTGCTTTTCCAGACGAGGTAACCTGTCAGGTTGTGTGGTGGTTGATGTTTGACCTTCTATGCAGTGAATAGGCTGTGAATGAGATGGTGAATACTCCATGATTTTGTCAGCCATGATTGCTAACTTTTCTAGAGAGTCGGAACTAGTGGCTAATATTGAACTCACTTGAGGGGGAAGGCGTTTCAAAAATAATGTTTTAAGGAAATCGTCCTGAACATGTGTACCTGCGAGAGTAGCCTACGCATTTCCCTAAGAAACTGAGAAGGTTTTTTGGGACCAAGTTCAAGTTCATCAACCAGTTTGGTAACTTTCCTGCTCTCTGATTCTTCAAATTCAGAGATAAGACGGTTACAAAGATCTTGGTAAGGGGTTTGGCTGAGTGGTTTCTCTAGGAAGTCGGATATCAACTCAGCCACATCGGTATCAAGGTTTCCAAGAACGTGATAATATTTCGTTCGTTCTTGTGTGATACCTTTGGTGAAGAACTGAGCGTCAACTTGGCGCAACCAGACTTTGACGTTTTTTCTCCAAAAAGGTGGAATTTTTACACTTAATTTTGAAAGCTGATTTGAGTTATTTGTGAGATTAGGGTCTGTTACATTTTCCTCCGTGTCCGACATGATTAGGCAAAGGCTCACCTGTGTTGTTTTAAATTCAGCGTTGCTTGGAAGGTGATGGAAGGCTATAGGCTGGATAGGTGCGATGAGAATGTTGACGATAGGGACGTAGTAGCTTCAAGTATCACGTCGGTGGTCACCAATTGTCGCTACCATCACTATCGGTGTGAATACTAAGTGAATTGAATGAGTAGATTTGATTTTCAGAAGGTTTTGTTTTTATTAATTAACAAGTACAATCTAAAATCTTGAACAGAAGTAAACAAACAAACAAATGTAAACAAATTAAAACATCTGTTTTAAAATGAAAGGGCTATTAGGAGCCACAGCCACAACCCCTTCCTTCCTCCCTCGTTATGTTTTATTGCATTTTTATTTAATATCAGCATATATTTCCGACCCACCCCGGATTCCCCCAGAGCCCGGCCCGCTCCCAGGTACCGCACACCGGACGCCGGATACCCAGGACGCAGCGTATCACCGCCACCATTGAGGCCCCGCTCGCTCCATCATTGGCGACGTTTACTCTCTATTTGGCGGCACCGCCTTATATAGGGGCTTTAATTGGGAATAGACGGAGCGGTAAACAGTTTCCGATTTATTGTCGGGCCCGCGGGTGTGGGGGAGGGACTTATGCGACAGGGTGAGCCATTATACGGGCAAGAATGCACCACAATGGGTGTGATTTGTCAGGATGCGAATCAATCTGGATCGGCGACAGTTAGTTATTGTGCTAGCGCGGGACGTGACGCCTTCACGCGGTCTCGGCTGCGGAGACACGGTCCTCACAAAACTGACGCGAATTAAGTCGCGCCGGTGTTTCCTTCTGTTGGGGGTTGAATGCTCGGTTTCTAAGCTCTTTTGATAGGGTCACGTAACCTGATGGCTAAAGGTGTCATGTCTCAAAGCATCTTTTGCGGTCCGAGTTGCCAAACTGCTTTGCTGAAAAGGAGCAAGTTGATTTGAAAATACTGCTAAATATTGAAGTTATTGTTTAGTTGCTAATGCACAAATTAATTAATGTAAATAGGTTTTCAATCAAACTGTATCACAAATTGGAACACTCTCTGATTACATGTTGGTATAAACCATAACCGGCCGCCATCATTAAATATGCAAATAAACGATTTTCCATTAACAACAGTGCAGTGTAGGCAAATAATAAAAAAATTTACCGCAAGTGATGGTATTTTTCTATAATGTGGATTGGCATCACTGTTCATTTGCCCACCTAAAAGATGGCGGCTGTCCATCGTTTTCGAAGTTCACAGAGGGAGTTGCATCGTTTATACTGTATCTTGATGAGTAAATCCACCTTTATATACTGTACTGTATTTCTTAAAACTAGGAACTCTAGTCTGTTGTATGTATAGGCCCTACATAAATGTACCCAAAGTGCAAAATATTGTTTATATATTTTTTTTGCGAAGAAAGTCAGTATGAAGAAGAAAGATGAAACCATCGATTATACTCACCAAGCACATAATACAATAAATTTTGTTTTATAAATAAGTTAAATAATTTTTACGTGCTAGCTGATAACACCGGTTCTATGTGTAATTAATTTTTATTTGTAATATTCAGGTTACTTAAAGGCTTTTTAGGATTTATACCTCCTACTTCACTGCATTTTTCGAGGCGCTGTATTTTCATACAGGTATGATCAGAGTGCACCAGTGTACTTGTTGCTCCAAATAGAGCAACGTAATTTGGACTATCACATGACACGACTAAAAATTTTACGTTTAGTTCTAAATAAATTACACCGGAACAATCCAATATTGTGATTGTATCAGCAATCTTCCAAAACTACAATTAACAGTAGCCTACAGAGGTGTTTAAAATGCTCATTCCAATGCCAATTTTATTGTAACTGAAAAAATCCCAAATTTCAGTGATGGATATTACTTTGATTTTAATCCGTCCGATTCAGCTCCAATTTTTTTTAGAAACAAGTGCAGACCAAGCGCTCTCAAACGACACGAAAAATTTGAAAATCTATTGAAAATTGTAGAGGAGTTCCAAATCGTTAGGGTATTAAATAAGCAATAAGAATAGTTATAGATGTTTGCTAAATGCTAAACAAATAAATACAAACATATTTTCAGTTCCCCTATGATTTTTTAAACGTTCCTTAAACCCCAAGTATTTTACTTAAAATACCAAACATCCTACAAAGTTTTAGTGGTTTTATGGTTTTGGATTATGCATTCTTATTTTAGCGTTATGATAAACTCTATATAAACTTTGCTATAGTTATTATCTAAAGTTTCCCTATATCAACAGAGTTAGGGTAGTTTACATATTATGGTGTATAATATCATTGTGAAGGGATGAAGGGTGGGGAGGAAGCCTTACAACTTTGTCATCACTAGCTGACAACTTCTCCGACATCATATTACTGATGTCAAAGAAACCCTTCTCACACTGGCCTTGTTCGGAGTTGGAGTTTTGGGGGTGAAGATGATTGGGATGGGGAGGGGAAGGCTCACTGCTACTGTTTTGATTGGGTTTGGTCTGGGATTGTTTGGTTCGACCCTGTGAAAAGGTTGTGATCTTTGATAAACTGTAAAGTCAGTCCTAAATTGAATTTAAAAGTTTGAACTATGACTTCTTAAAAATGTTATATGTTTCAATAATAATAACAAACTATTTCTCAATAAAAACAATATTGCACCTATTAAAAATAATAAGATTCAAGTAGTCATATAAAATTTGTAAATTAAATTGATGTTACGGTTTTATTTATGGATTAGTCCATAATAGGCCTAATAATTCATACTAAATTTACTTTAACGTATTGAAATGTAGTCTATATTTTAATTTTGTTAATCGTCTAAAATTACAATTTACAGTATTTGCCTTTTAGTTTCATTTTAAAGTTAAATTTACTATTGAACATTTTATTTATGAGTAGATAGGCAGTAAATAATACTATTTTTACCTAACAAACACTTGTACATCTTAATAAAGAGATTTTTTTTATTTTGTTTGATATTTAAGATTCAAGAATTGAGAATTCCCTGAATATTACTTGTGCATCGTGTATAAGTAACACATAACTTATTCGTATGTCATTATTTCACTAAAACATTAAAACATATTTCAATGTTTCCAATATGTTAACGGCTTCAACCGTTGAGTGGTGGGAAAAGGTCCTAAAAACATTTTCGACTGATGAAAAATACAAGTAAAAGCAAAAGTAAATGATTTCCAATGATGTAACGACCTGACAGAAGCTTCATCGCACCTGAGCTAATGGCACATGAGTGCGACGGTCCGCTCGCCGCGCGGTGACGGGGACGGTGACGGTGAGCTACCGTTGATGACTGCTAATGTCCAGTTCTCGTGTCCGCCATCATTCCGCCTAAAACAATCCCCTCGCAATCGCGCATTAACCCCCCCCCCCACTCTTAACCCCCCCCCTCCACTGAATGTGGTTCACGGTTTTTGTAAATCAAGAGGCAGGTGGGTGACCGCTCACATTGCATTAAAGTACTGTTGCAATTTGCCTTTATTAGGGTCAGTTCTTCAATTCCAGTGGTTAAATGAAAAGCGTTTTTGGAAGGGACAAAAAGTAACAACAGTTTTAATACTACGCATGCGACTATTTGAGGGCCTCTTCGTGTTTTTATTAGGTTAAAGGGCAAACGTAATGGCTGTGAAGAGTGTAATGGAATATTAAATTTGTCTAAATTGCAGGGAGGGGTTTCTTTGGGGCTTTACCGTTAAGTATCAGATTAGAATATCATCCTCATTGTTATATTTTGTAGATGAACGGTATAAACTATAAAAGGTACTGAACTAAGTCCTCAACTTTGCCCGACAATAGTAGCTAATGTTAAATTTTTATTTAAGGGTACTGTAAATGTAACGTGAAAAAAAACTGGAACATATAGCTTAACGTTTATAGAATAGCACAGCGATATCAATTGATCTCGTGCAAAAATTACAATCGGATAGACTTTACGCAAACGCGTACTCAAGTGTTACGTGTTTTAAAGATTATTATTATTTTGAATGATTTTCAAATGGGCTGAATGCGTGACTGAAGTGAGTAACTAGAAAATTTAAGAAAAACAATAATTAATTAAGTAATTAATTAACATTTTATCAAATCAAAATTATTTTGAGGTTTACTGATTAGAGCAAAAAGAAGTACTTCTCATCCTAATTTTCAGTTTAGCCTGTCACACAACAAACTTGACTAAATGATGAAAGTTTTCCAACCAACGGAACAGGTTATTAAATAATAACTTCAGAAAGTAGAGTAAACTAGAACTTACTACGTTTTACTAACCACTAAACTGTGGAAACTATCGAGGCTATTGAGGTTAAGGTTACATACGTTAACTTCACAAAGCTACTTAAAATGCTAATTTTTAACCGGACAGCATTTTCTTCCTCATAATGATGCAATCCCCAATAGTTTACCTATACATAACACCTCGCCCATACTTTTGATAGTTTCGACCGCATAAATTGCCAGGTTCCATCAATCCCCCGCTTTGCCAGCTGTGTAGCAACTGGGGGGCAAGTTTGTTACAAAGTTTAAGACCTGCTCCCGCCAAAGAGAATGTAAAGGGTGGATGCGGCTCGGCGGGAGTTTTGCCGCGGTTTTATTATTTACGCGGAACGGAGATGACAGCTGCTAAATAACTCAGCTGACGCGCCTAACCTGCAAGCTCGGATCTCCTTACACCAGAGAGAAGGTCATCCTGTTAATCTTCCATCACTGGGCACGCGTTCTGCGTTGTGCTGTGGAAATGTGGCGGAGAAGAAGAAGATTTTTTTTATCTTTTATTGTGGCTTGAAATACATCATGAAGCCAGACCAACAATTTTACAAAAAAGAAACTAAATTAAAGTACAGAGAGTCAAATGTTCATAAAAAGCAGGAATAAATTTGCGTTAGAGTTCCTTGGCACAAGGCAGCATACTAAGAACAAGAACTACTATAATTTGAAATTATACTTTGCGAAAACTTCCGTTAAAAAGGCCACTAAATCACACCACAAATACATTTTTTCATATGACAAAATAAATTGAACATCAAACGGAAATCCATGTTTTGCAATCTTCTGAAGAAGGAAAGACCTTTCTCTGCTAAATGTGGAGCACTCAAAGATAATATGGTGTATAGTTTCCTCGACATCATCACTACAAAATCGACACAAAGGAGAATCAATTTTACGTATTTGGTACAGTCGGCTAGCACAGTAGACATGTCCAAACCGCAGACGACAAATTTAAATTTTAAGTTGACATCCCGTTGAGCTGCAGCTGCCCGGGTGGTATCGAACTAGCGAGTACATCGGACAAAGTGGGGCAAGACGTAAAACCAGGTGAGTTGGGGGTAGTTAAGTGGGCTAAGTTGTGATATGATGTATACTACAGTAATTCTGTATACTATTTTAATAATATCTATATTTATTTAATACGCTAAGGGTTTTTTTTGTCTTGAGAACTCCTCCTACAATTTTCAACCGATTTTCAAGTTTTTGGTGTCATTGGATAGGGCTTGGTCTGTAGTTGTTTCCGCCAAAAATTGATGAGAATCGGACTGAAAATAAAGGCGCTATCCACCATTGAAATCTCAAAGTTTCCCATTTAAATAACATTGGGATTGAATAAAACATTTTAAACATATGTTAATAATCAGCTGTAAGTACGTGTAGTTTTGGTGATTAAAGAGATTCACAATATTGGATTGGTCGGATGTCATTGATTTAGAGCTAAAAGTAACTTTTGTATTGTATTAAAATAAATTGCTTGATTTCGAGCAACACGTATACTAGTAACACATAAAATACGAAAAGAAATAGGAGTAAATATGAAAATAATAATCATTAGTCTATGGGAAGGTTTAGTGCGTTTTATGATTTTAAACACTCTGATATTAAATATCAGACAAATTTTGTCCTATGACTCATCTTTTTATAACGTAAATTTTCTATGCTCTATGAGCTATAAGTATCATATACTATAATATCCTTAATTTTTATCCTTTACTCTAAGAATATTAAGTTATATTTCTATGGATGCACAAATACATACAAAAACGGGATTGATTTTATCCATACCTTCCAATTAACTTATCCAAATACTTTATCCAAATTACTTCTAAATAACTTTCTGGGGCAAATTATATATTTAAACAGATCGCAATGCTGAAAAAATCTTGTTTCGTTGCAATCTTGAATTTAAATAGGTATAACAAAATTAACAGTAGTCTTATGAAGTTAAAAATAAAAACATCAAAACAAAGAAATATTAAAAACAGCTTACAATGTTGTTTGTATGTTTTTCTTACTTTATCCGTAAAATTATCCTAAATTATTTTACTAAAAAAATTGCATTTGTCTTCAAGCAGAGACAAACTCACTATTCGTTGTTTAGTTCTTCAAACAATTTTATATCCCGATAAAGAAAATGGAAACGCACAATACACTTCAACAGGAGAAAACTCCCTTTTAAATGTTACAACATAAATTGAACACATAAAGGCAATATTAAACCCGAATAAACAATCCTACAGATGTTCTTCTTCCACAATAAAATGAGAAAGATCCCGTGGTACGTGGAGTCGTTGAAATATCCCCGGCTTTGGTTAATATATCGCCGACTGTAGCAGTCGAGATAGCGAGGGGATGCGAGGGGGAGGGGGTGGAGGTAACACATGCATGTGTGGGGGTCCGTTGCCGGGGTAACGCGGCCCGCTGCCGTAGCTGCCGACTGAGACGACGACGCTTCCCTGAGGAACGCCTCAACCTGGCCCTGGGGACCGTGGTGACAATAAGGGCTTCCGGGGTGATCAGGGTTCTACAGGAGGGTGGAGTGTTGCTTAACTATGTAGTAGGTTTAAAAAGGTTTCGCTGAACTCAGAGAGTCGAAGGACGGCTGAAGAAATATTTTTATCCGGTATGACAAAAATCTTGTTTATAATTGTTTCATAATTGAATTTAAATTACTTAGAGTTATCTCAGTATGTCTTTACAAATGATTTTGAAATATATATACGTCATGCATAATATTCCAAACTGTTAATTTGCAATCAATGAAATAAAACCGCCCACTCTGAAGGGTACGCACCTATTTCGAAAATTAAATAAATTATGTAAGAGTTTATTTAAGGTGAAACATATTTACAGACTGAGATTTACGTGGCATTTTTATAAAGTCAAACAGGCTTACTTACATTAATGCTCTCGTTGCTCCCAGAGTGTACACGAATTTTGTAGAAAACATTGAAGGAGGTATGAATTTTTCTTTGGTAAAAGTGTTTGGGGTGGTTATAAGATGTACATAATAAAAGTCCCTGGAATTAGGCTTGGAGCTTCAGGGGCTAGAGGGTCGGGGAATTACAATTTTATACTTTTTACCCAATATCTCAAAAATTATTTTCAAGAGAAAATTTAATTAACAAATTTGTAGGAAATTTTAAGAGCACTATTTTTTAACTTGCGTTGTTTTGTTATGATGTATTATTCTTGTGATACTGGAAAAAGAAAAATCATAATTCCTGCCTTGTCGTCATATACTTTGTCGCCTACTTCCTATATTTTACCATTCACTGGTCTAAAAGGTTTTTAATTATTAGCCAATTCATTCGCTTTAACACTATATAATAATTTACTAAAATATTAATAGATGATTGGTTTTCTAGAGTCTTTATGTAAGAACAATTAATATGGATTCATTATTACAAATTATTTTACATTTAAGGTACTTTATAAATACGCCAGTAGTTTTGCTCTAAAGCTGAGCCTATTCAACAAACAATACCTTGTACAACACAACCCCAGACACAGTTGTACATTTGGTAGTCAGTACTCAGTAGTCAACCCCATCCCTTGTGTCACTAGTCAGGCACCTGATAAATAACAAATTGCTCGGCACACACCTATGTCACGTGTGTAGCCGGGAATCAAAGAGAAGGGCCCTCAGACCGCCCGTCTTGATTTAAATGTAAATTGAGAACTCAGAAGGGCACCAAAATGCCAGGGCAGACTCGCGCATAACATTGACTTCGCTCGAGCAGCCCTTGATGTGTTTCACAAATAACCTCCGCAAAACTCAAAACACAAACATCAGATGGCATATAAAACAGGACTGATGTACGAGTTCCTGTAATTACAAGTCCCCCTTTCTTGTTCGGCTTGGGGTTTGCTTTATAACATTTTGGCACTTGAAATAATAATTATAATGCAACCAAGCAATTGTCCATTTGTGAAATTATTTTAAATGTAGGTCAATTATATAACACACAAAACATTACTTTAAAATTGAACACATCTGTTTTGAAAACTATACTTTCACAACTTTTATGTGTCCAAGGTGGAAAAGGCTTTGTAGTAAATAGCTATACAGAGCAAAGGGACATCCATAATATCAATGTTACATTTTCAAAAGGTTGATTAATATTTAATTTTTGTTAAATGTCGTTTTTATCCTCTGTAGATATTTACCGGAGACGACCGCAAGAATGATCTAATAGCAGTCAACGTGTTAATTTTCCAACATTCAGTTAGGTCGTCATTTGAATTACACAGGCCGTTTTAAATTAAAGATAAATTTTATTACGTGTACTTTTTTAAACACTTTTTTTAAATTCATATAGGAACGTTTTTTGAGCGGAGCGAGCAAAGCGAGCGAAGCTCCTATACTACACTCTGGCTTTTTATTTACAAGTACTCCTTCTGAACGGCTGGAGTGATCCTCACGAAATTTTGCTCGGTCATAGTAACCATCTATGGGAAGGTATAAATCTGAAATGGTAAAAATCGGACATAAGGGTTCTGCCCTACGGCCTTTTAAAGTTACCATGTTATTTTAATAGGAGACGTATTTTATTTGGTTTGTTTACTGTGTGTTGATTATACAGCTGTTATAAGGATCAAATTTAACTGCAGACTGTTAGCCTACTATCAGCTGTTTGTGAATACAGTAGTTTTATGTGAAATTGTTGTTTTGTTTATTTTAGTGGATTGTTTACCTTTGTACGAATGAAATGCCACGTTTACGGAGAGGAAGTGCAAATCTTGGACGACGCACCATTTAATTTCGCAGCAAATCTGCGTAATCAAAATTATTAGAGTATTGCAGACTTGTGGCGGGTAAGCGCAGCGCACAACCTAAATCTGGCGACGAGTGTATGCAGTGAAGGAGCCGACCCAAAAGGTGAGTGAGCGCAGCGAACGAACTAAATTGAAGGCGAGTAAGCGTAGCGAACGAGCTGACCAAAATGGCGAGTGAGCGCAGCGAACAAGCTAAACCCTGACGGCGAGTGAGCGTAGCGAACGAGCTTACTTATGTATTACCTATAAAACATTTGCTATTATTGATCCAAAAAATAGTCGCTCCGCTCAATATTGCAAGCAGACAACTGCATTGTATACCTAGTATATCACACGTTTTTGATAACTATACTTACAAATGTTATAATACAAATATAAATAAAAAGAGCAAGTTTCAAAGTTTATTTTAATATTGTGATACAAGATTAATATACGTTTATTTAGAATACAGTGGTTTGATGGAATCGACATGAGTCCTACACGCGTAGCCAATCATACGTCCAAGCTGTGTAATCTATTTATTTATTTATTTATTTATTTTTTTATTATTGGAATAATCAGCAGGTGCATTCAACATCAGATCCCAATGAATTCGAAATTCCTGGACCATTTCATCGATGAATTTGACCGAAGTCGTTTATTTCAAACATTAAATTTAACTAGTGCACGTGTTGCTCAACAACTAGCAATTTATTTTGATACAATACAAAAGTTACATTTAGTTCAAATCAATGACATCCGACCAATCCAGCAGTATTATGAGTAATCACAAACAACTATACGTATTGACAGCTAACAAATGTTTAAAATGCTCAAATCAATCTCAATGTTATACTAATGGGAAAATTTCAAATTTACTTTGTGCAACGTGCAAATATTATAAGTCCGATTCTCATATTTTTTGGCGGAAACAACTACAGACTAAGTCCTATCCAACAACACAAAAAATCTTGAAAATCGGTTGAGAATTGTAGAAGGAGTTCTCTACACACAAAAAAAACCCAAGCGTATTAAATATAAGGATAGATTTAACTCCTAAAAACAGAATTTTTATTGAATATTTGTAATATGCTCGGATAAAGAATTACAAGACCAACGAAAACCATGTTGGTGAAAATATCAATATAAATATTTATTAGTTGATAAACCACTAAATTGCCTATTTCGCTAAGACGTATAAATTATTCGGGGCCAAGTTTTATTTAATAACCTGTAATGATTAAAATATGTTGTGTAGTATTTAAAATTTGCCACTTTTAAAGCACTGTATTAGCTGATCTCATGAGCTGCACACTGCTTTGATATACCGGTACCTCTTTATCCCAGCCTGTACAAGTTTATAAAGCAATTCGTATACACTATCAAAACTATACCCACGGTCCGGCCCTCATTTCCATCATGGATTCAATCAACCCGCTTATACAAATCGTTCCCCGTCATCCCGGCCAGATGTCGCTTCGAGCGGATTTAAACGAACGCAATAAAACGTACTTTAACTCCGAATGCAACGACCAATATGTCAAACGCACGCGCCCAGACGGATGGGTCCATTTAATTAAAAGCCCGAAGATGGTAATGCAAACATCCCTGTGTGGGGATGACGTGGTCCTATTCCTTTGTTCCTTCCCGCCGTCCTATTCCCGCGTCCCGGTCCGTGTTCCGATAATCCCGTTGACACATTGCCGCTCCCACCGTGCCCGTGTAGGACCAGATTGGATTTGAAACGTCTGGGAAATTTATGGGCTTTTAAGTAGCCAAAGGAAACTGATTCAACCACGACATGGTCTTTTCCTAGACCATTTCCCTTTTCTTCTAAGGAAACAAAAATTATGTTAAACTGACGCAATTTTTCGTAAATCAGAATAGGATCTTAAGAAGTAAAAATGATTTAAATTTAAGTTAAACGCATTTATTCATATTTAGGGTGTCCGGCTTTAATTGTCCGAAATTTTTCCATACTGTTCAGCAAGCCAAAGGAAACAAAAAGTACATATAAAATTTCCACAACGGATAGATGGATTGGGTTTATAAAGCAAACGGTTTATGGCATGGACCTTTATTACAATAATGGTTATCAAAAGAAAAAAATATTTTTCTTGCATGTATTTTCAAAATGGAAGAAATTTAAAATTTTTAATTTTTAAATATCTCAAAAATAGTAAATTTTATCAAAAATTTACTAGACACAAAAAAGTTACTAAAGTAAATTATCTAACCAATGGTACAAAGTTTGTAATGATCTGACAACAAATAATTGAGATTTTTGTGCATAAAACATTGATTTTCCTTTATAATGCATGCAAATTTAGTTTAATTTAGAAGAAAAATCACAATTTCTCCGTTATTTCTTGTCAGATAATTACAAACTTGGTATCATTGGTCAGATAGTTTAATTTTGCAACATTTGTTTAATGTAAAATTTCAATAAATTTTACCGGTTTTGAGATGTTTGAGTTAAAAAAATTTAAATGGCCGCCATTCCAAAAATACACGTTGGAAAAAATAATTTGTTCCTTTCTATAAATAGTTTTGTAATAAAGTCCATGCTAAATATGAACCCAATCCATTTATCCTTTAATAAATAAAATAAAATATTAAGTATACAAATATTAAGTGTAAAAACAAAATGGCGGCTAGCAGGTTAACGAATCATTTTAGGACATATGTTTATATGAACTTTTTTGTTTTTTAGGCTTGCTGAGCAACATGGAAGAGTTTCGGACAGTCGAAGCTGGACACCCTGTATGTGTATATGAGAATATCGGGCGTGCATCATTTGCGCATCATGCGGAGAGCCAGGTAGAAAGGATGCTTGTTTTGCGCATCGAGCTCCAGGGGGCTCTCTGGTATATGCATCGTTTGCGCACTGCAGGGTGGTGGAAGCGGCATTATTTTTATTTACAAAGTTATTGAAAAATCATGTCCGTGTTCAAATGGTCCTTTGAATAATTAAACGTGTTTGGCATAAGACATATAAGTTTAAAAAATAGCAAAACAATATTCAACAGAACAGAAATAATGGCAAATAATCGGACACAATATCACGGCCTTGACCGTGGATTTCATGTTTACCATTTGTAGTTTGTTTCTATTGCAACAGTGAATTTTATGAGTGATTTTATTCTGAGGATTTAGTATAGGAGAGGCTGCTATCTACAGTTAGAATAGAGGCAAACTTGCCATAGAAACAATTCGTGCAAAACATTTCAGCCTGAGCAATTACAGTAATACAATCCTCACCAACCATTGAAAGTAAAATAAGTAAACACTCGATGTATTACAAAAAAAGGTTTATACACTACAAACTTAAATTATTCATGAATGGAAAAATTAATTCGGGAAATTACTCGGGTTTGAAAAAGATTTTACTAAAATAGGTTAACTTGTTTATTTGCCGACGTTAATATGTGTGGGGGACGACTGTTGGCGATTTGTTGTCGACAGGCTGAGGCTACCTGGACGGGAGAGTGCGCAAATGATGCAAGGGGATTAGGCGACCCTTCGAAATATTTTACAGAAGGATTAAAAAGTGCGCAAATGATGAACGACCAGAATATCAAGGTTACTTACATCAGCGTAGCTCTACATTTACACTCATTTTGTCATTTTAGAAACTTGTTAAGCTAGAAATGGGAGATTATTTGAGCAAATAAATAGTATTGTCATTGTTTACTTTCTTATTCGCCCTCAGTATTGCCTGAGGTTTTATCTGGTTTCTGGAGTTCACATATTGTTTTGTTTCAAAATTTACACACAGATATTGTTTATTAAAACGGTACAAACTGTTTAAAAATGCGTCAAGCTTTCCTAACATTTGGTCTATCCATTTTCTTCTTAGTTATGAAATGGCTCGGAAGGGAGTTCTTCTGGAAGGTAAATTTTCTCATCGGTGATTTTTCTCCATAGTAACACAAAAAAACCATAATTTTGGTTAGTTTAAAATAGTTTAGATGATCTGTTACCATAAACAAGTTACCTGATGAGAGATTAACGGCGAAATCAGTCTTGCATTTAACTGTACCTGTAAGAAAAATTATACCTTTCTGAAGGAATCCTCTTGGAATTAATTGATTGAACCTTTGGAAAATTTTAAATTATACTTACTTTTTGTTTTGAAATTGCCCTGTGTCTTGATAGTAGACGGATATTAGATTTCAGAAAATAAATTATAAACTGATGATTCTGAATTCTAAATACTGTATAATTTGTTAGCAAACCCTGGCTCGTCGACAGCGTCGGGGTCGGGACGGCCGCAGCCGAGTACACACCACACACAGTACACATCACATTACAGTACAGGTGTAACGGCCGGAAGCAGCAGCGGCCGATATCGCGCCGTTTCGGCAGCTCGGTACATAACCCGATGATAACGATAACGCCCCGTAACCCACAATGCCGGCAACGTGTAATTTGAGACCGTTCTTTTTTTAGGGTCTTCGCCGGACTGTGATCTTCAAAGATGTGGTCAACAGGACGTTTTGTCCAACTATAGTAATTTCACCTCATAATTCACCTTTATAGTTCAATTAAATGGAAGGAGGCACCATCGAAGATTGAAGAAGCGTCCGCTGCCCCAGTGCCCACGGAAGGCCAACACCACTCTCGTGGGTCATGTTGATTATTTAGTGTGGTTCAAGTTTTGTTGCATTTTATAAAACAAATGAGGTCCAAAACATTTGTGTATGTATTTAGCCATAGCTTATCTAATCTCGTGTTTGTATTGTACAATATTCAGGGTTTACAAGTTTAATTTATTTGAGAAATTTCAACATAAACAATTTGACATGGTACATTTTAAAAGATATAAACTTGTAACTTTTTTTAATAAAAAGCTTTTAAGTAGTGTGGTTTTGATACAAAATGGGTAGTAAATGATCATGAATATAGAATTCGTTTTAAATATCAAAAGAAGGGATAGTTTATTTCCTATACCCTACCACACGCTTCTTTAGGCCTACTGCTCTATAATTAATCCGGTCGATATGATCAAGACATATATTACAAAAACAATATTTAACTTTTAGGAAGTAATTAATTTATTGATTAAAACCCTGGTGGTTTTAAGCAGCCTCAGAATGTTCTTAGGCGATCATTTTCCGATGACAATGTCCGCATCTTCAAGTATCTTCTCGACAAAGAAACATGGTCCAGTGTTTTTGAGGCAGGCACCATGGACGAAAAAATGAATATCTTTGAATCTATCTTGCATTTTTATTTTGAACAAGCATTTCCAGAGAAAAAAGTTAGACTTCGTAAGCGTGTTCCCCATACAAAAGTGATTTTAAATGCTGATCAAATAAAACTTCGTGATATGGTTCTTCAGTGGTATTATTTTACAAAGGATTTTGATTCTTCAGATGTAAGGAGACAACATTACTTGTCACTGAAGAGGCAATATAGGTCCAGCATTAGAGTCGCAAAGTCATCTAAAGTGTTCAACATTATCCAAAACTCTTCTAATAAAGTAAAAAGTGTTTGGGAAATTGTTAATGAGAGCAGAGGTAAGAAAGTGTCTTCAAATATTCCCCAAGCAATCAAAGACAATAATGGTGCTGATGTTGGAGACCCAAAATTGGTTGCAAACCTTTTCAACAACCATTTTGTTAGTGTATCTAATAATGGGCCATCTACACCTAAAAGTCTTCCTACATCCCAGCGGTTCAGCTCAAGGACATCTTCTTTTTACCTTGCACCCGTTTCTGAGGAAGAGGTAACTGACTTAATCAGGTCTTTAAAACCTAAGACATCTTCAGGCAGTGACAATATGTCATCTAAACTACTTAAGACCTGCAGTCAGCTTTTTGTCAAGCCACTTGTTCATCTAATCAATCATTCTTTCGAGAGTGGAGTTTTCCCAAACTACTTAAAGCTGTCCATAGTAAAGCCCCTGCTCAAAAAGGGGAGAGCTGACATTCTGGATAACTTCAGACCCATTTCAATTGCATCTGCTTTCTCCAAAATCTTTGAGAAGGCTGTTTTAATCAGACTTTGGTCTTTTATAGATCATAGCATTCTGTTTGAAAACCAGTTTGGATTTGTGAGGGGAGGCTCTACTGTCAATGCGATTTTCATGCTCTTAGATAGGGTTGTGAATGCTTTAGATAAGGGGAGATCAGCCTCAGGTGTTTTCTTTGATCTTCGCAAAGCATTCGACACGGTTTCGCATTGTCTATTGCTAGAAAAACTCGAAAATATTGGTGTTCGAGGCGTAGCGCTACAATGGTTTTCTTCTTACTTATCAAAACGTAGGCAGGTTGTTGATATACCGTTCAACGATGGAAATACGCTCAAACGATGCTCTTCCGATGTGCAGAATGTCAGTGCTGGGGTGCCACAGGGTTCCATTCTTGGGCCGTTGTTGTTCATTTTGTTTGTTCATGACTTGAAGAGTTGTCTTGGTAATGCTCATTTGTGTTTATTTGCTGATGACACCTCAATTGTTATCGATGATCTCTGTCGAGAAGACATGGAAATAAGAACTTTTTTAGAGTCAAACTCAATAGTCCAGTGGTTCCAAGAAAATGGCCTTTTTGTCAATGCAGAAAAAACTACGTTGCTAAACTTCACAATCGCAACAAGGATCTGTGATGACCTCAGCATTTTCATTGATGATGTTGAAGTCCGTTCCGAACAAGAAGTAAAATTTCTGGGTCTAATTGTTGACAGAAATTTAAATTTTTCCACCCATATTCAAAATGTTTCAAGGAAGATTTGTTCAGGGATTTTTGTGCTCCGTAGGCTTGCAACCTTCACGGACTCATCTGTGCTTCTATCTGCATACTACGCCTTGGTTTTCCCTTATCTTTCTTACGCTGTTTCAATCTGGGGCTCTGAAACTTCAAAAACAAAACAAGTTTTCATCCTTCAAAAAAAGGCTGTTAGAATCATTGCTGGCGTTCGTCAAAGGGAGTCATGTAGGCCTCATTTCCAAAATCTTAACATTCTTACATTTCCCAGTATTTTCATTTTTCAAACCATAATATTTTTTCAACAGAACCATAGCATTTTCCAGCCTCTTGTTCCACAGTCCAAATACAACCTTAGAAATACCACCAAACTAAATATTCCTCTCCATCATACTTCTTTTTTTAAACGCCATACCTTTTATACCGCCATTACATTGTTTAATGCCCTGCCTGAGATTATACAGTGTGAAAATGATTTTAATTGTTTTAAAAGAAAGCTCAAGGCCTTTCTTATTGACTAGTCTTTTTATTCTGTTAAAGATTTTATTGAGAATAGACTAATTTAGTTTAAATTTAAGTTTCTCACATATTTTGTAATTTTATTTTTATTTGTTCTGACGCAAGCCTATGCATGTAAATATGTTTTTATGGCAATAAAGGATATTTGATTTGATTTGATTTGATTTGATTTGGTATATGACATTGAATTGAATAAGATAACGTTAAACGATGTTGTACGTGAAAAACCCAGTAGTATAATCTCAAAGGAAACATTGGTTTATGGATATTATTTACAACATAGATAAATTAATTCTTGGTGTGTGTTACCATGTATACAATGTTACATATTTTGAAAACTCATACCTTAATATTTTAAAAAATATCTCTTCTTCATTTAATAACCGACCAATTAATCATTCGTCAGATAAGTCCAAAGACTACAACACCATCCCGTGCTACAAGGATATCCCGGCTCACAAATGATTTATTTATCTGTTAATCAATCAGGATCGCATTTACTGGTTCTATCCCAGTGACGAGTGCAGCGAGTGAGTCACGCGATTGTATTGCCAATCAGAGGAAGGTCTCGCCCCCGCTAATGGGGCCCGCTAATCCTCTGGACATCCGCGCCCGTCGCGTCGTTAATACTGAATGTAGATGTGCGATGTGGGCCCTCGACACTCTACACTCTACACTCTACAGTCTACACGTCGTCGCGGGGGCCTGGGCTGGCCATCGGATGATTAGTTAGGCTAGGACCATTGGCTGCTCCATTACTAAATATCGGTCCAACATTTTATAAAGTATGAACGCCGTTTGAGAGGGGGTTAGATAGAACAGAGATAGAGCGATCCTATATTGTTGCTGAAACCACCTGAATACGGTTCGCATGTTGCACAACCATTCAGAGCTCGCGGGTCAAAAATTCATCGTGCACTGCTTCGCTTGCTCCCATTTTGTGCCCTCATTTATTAATTTAAGTCCGCTAAAACTGAGAGAGGTTTTCAATCAAATACAAAGACGGCTTCGC
The DNA here is from genome assembly GCA_030545055.2 of Neoaliturus tenellus. Taxonomy (NCBI): domain Eukaryota; kingdom Metazoa; phylum Arthropoda; class Insecta; order Hemiptera; family Cicadellidae; genus Neoaliturus; species Neoaliturus tenellus. The sequence goes on along the minus strand of CM061533.1, from coordinate 152,834,403 downwards.
TTTTAAATTATATATAATATTTTGAAGCTGCATTGAGCTAGTTGGATGGACTTTGAACCATTGTTGCTTAACATGGATTAAAAATTAAAAATTATAAAAATAAAAATTTTGTTAAAATACCCCCCTTATCTTTAATTTAAAGCCCCTGGCACTTTTGTCGGACTTAAAATGAAGGCACAAAATGGGAGCAGGTGAAACACTGCATGACGTTCAGGGGGGAGCCCTTTCAGATTTTTTTACTGTAAAAAGTAACTAATATTGTTTGTTTATTATGAATGCTTTCAAACATATTATGAGACTCGTACGTTAAACCAGCACTTCCCATTGATAAAACATTTTTAATCGAGTATTTTTCTAATACAATATAAAAACTAGGAATGTCTATAGCTAAATAAAAAAAATTCTTCAATCACAATCTAGTATATAGATCCTTAAAGTTGTTTTTATACAAAATATTATTAAACATTACAATTTTAAATGTTAACATCATTTGTCGCCTTTAGATTTGATGTTTTTTTTTTGCAAATTTTCAGCACCTTCTACAAAAACTGTTTAAGTTTTACGTCTTTGTTTCTGCGGTAAAGGTGAAATAGTTATAAATGTGCGAGTTTCCACTATTGTTAAAATATCCCAATAGTGCACGATTTCCACCCGTTGTTTTTCAGCTACCACTCCATTATTTCCGCCCCAAGTCACAACCGGCCTCGCATTCAAGCCACGACCGGGGAGAAGTTTTCGCTTGGGGGAAATATTTAAAAATCCATTAAAAGTGAGCAAAGATGGCCCGGAATGCGGGTTTAATATGCGGGACTGGGCGATTCCATCTGATGAAAGGTTGAGGACTAGACCAGGATTAGAATGTATAATTAATCAATGGTGGAGAGCTTTACGGGGATGAAGGGGATAAAGGGGGTGTCGCAGCCCCCCCAGTCCCTCCCTCCCGGGAACGGGGTTGTTTATTTAACTGATTTACATATGTTAAATTACCTTCCGAAGGAACTGTCTCTAATTTGGAGATGCGGGATTCAGTATTTAATTTTGTTCTTTTAATTTTTAACTTCGTTGGGATTTTTTAATCAGTAAATGCTGGATGAATTTGTTTTGCATTTAGAATAATTATTTTAACACATAATTACTTTAACACAGAGTGATTTAATAATTGAGAACAGACTCACTTCGCCAATGAAAATAACTTGTGAATAGATTGTGGTTGTCTTAATAGAGTAATTAAGTTAGGCACATATTTAAATTTGGAAATGCCCACATTGTCCGATATTGTGCGTATATAAGCACTTCATACGATGGGGAAAGAAACATTTAAAAATAAAAAATAAACTACAGTAATACGTCTGGGAACAGCATAGATCGTAAGGGGAAAATATACGTGGTTAAGGTGTTCTAAATGGATTGCAGACTAACGGTTGGTCCAATAACAACCTTCAAAATAAATTAATTTCCACTAAAACTTTCTATTAAACCCTTATTAGCCCCTTAAAATTCTTAATCCTGTAAAGTTATTTCCTTTAAATATAATGCGGCGGATTAGTGCTGTGCTCTCGTAGCAAACTCGCTCACTAACGGCCTACAACTTTTCCCGCTAGGAGCGCGCACTGTTTAAGACCCTAATCCTAGTGCCTGGGCTGCCGGTCGTGATAGCTGATGTGGCTAACGCGTATGCACCTTGGCCAGGTGTCTACGCAAGCGCGGGTTCGATCCCCGCTCACGACCAAACCTGACCTGGTGGTGCAACTCTTAAAAGGGTTAGCCGATCTGTGGCAAAGATGGTGGGAGGGCCCACGTTAAATAAACGGTGGCAGGCTTGCGTGGAAGTTGACGGGATTTTTACACTAAAATGCCAATAGAACCATGGTTTATCATGCCAGAACTGGTTTAAAATATTGCGACATATTTGTGTTACCAAATGGTAACACTGGGTCATAATGGGTTAAAATAACATGCATCTAAACAGGAGTCGTGCAAACTGAAAATGAACTGTTTCCTTGGAAACTATCACTGTTTAATATTATTATCCTTAACTATAAATTTCCTGTGCAGCACGGTAAATTTTATTATTGGACTTGTTCGTGTACAGTATGAAATTGTTTGTGATCTCGGTTCTAATTTGAAATCCACAAGGTTTATATAGTTACTGTAGTTCTTACCTCTCTTGGATGAGAACAAAATGATCTTCAACGTAGAAGTATATTTTTCATCACGCATTGAATGAAAAATTGTTTCAATTCCAACCTTATTTTGTCTTTCCGCTGTTCCATTTTATCATCAAAGGGAGGAATAAAGCCACTTTGATACTTTTCATGGGCCATTTAAAACTTATTTTAAACCCCCTTTACCCCGAGGGGAGAATGAAGTGAAGTCTCATGTAACAGAAGACAAGTTTGAGTTTAAGAACAGTTTAAACACCTTTATGCGATCGCCGAGAAGTTGGCTGGTTTAAACGAGCAGTTACGTTATTGGATTGCCTATCTCATAATTGCCTCCCCTGTTTTGATTCTGCGATTGTTGTTCAAGATAAATTACATTACTAAATAAGATATTGTTTAGAGTTCTTTTACAAGGGCTAGTTATTTATTAATCAATACAATTAACTGCCTTAATTAAATAGGTAATAGGTGATAAATAGGTTTTTAGGGTACCTTTTTTAGCTCTCAAAAGCTTGTTGCAAGCCAATATCAATTTTATAGTTTTTCAAAACCAGCTGATAAAGGTTATTTAAATGATCAAATGTCACAATCTTGTATTAAAAATGTAGTCTGCAAGTAGTTTTTCGTTATTTATACCGTCCTTATTTGTTTTGGATTACCGTGGGTACCAACGAAGGTAAACTAGATGTAGAGTGCTACACATAGGGAAAACTGTCCCCTGTTGATTGGCGCCATTTTACCCACGATTCCCGCCGTTTCCTTGGTAACCAATCTCAATAGCCTGTTCACAGACCATCGAATCAAAGTGGTTTTAAAAACAAACAACAAAACGACAAATAGTCAGATGTTTTAAAAGTATAATCTGAGACTTCTTAAGCTTGTTGTGACCAATCAGAAAAACTAAAACTGGTAATCAAGGTAACGAAGGTAAAGTGTGCGATGATTGCCAAGGAAATGGCGTGAATTGTGGGGAAAATGGCGCAAATCAACGGTTGACAAATAATTAACATGTGTTTATCAATCTTATAATGTGTAGTTTAACTGGTTTAACATCGTTGGTGGGTACAGAATTTTTAAGACAAACATAAATTTTGGGTTTATAGCATACCGTAAAAAAACATATGTTTTTACCGTTCTCTCTTTTAAGTCCATGAGAAACGCTGACTTCGGCTGACTAGGGCGTACAGCTGCGTAACCAATGAGAAGATAAGTGCAAGCTTTCCTTTTAAAGTATATTTTATAACATATACAGTTCTATACGAAATCGTCTAGTAAAAATCATACAACAAAAATAGGAAACAACTCTTCTAAGTACAATTACTGTGTAAAATTAAACAAAAATCAGAGATGAATAAATCGAGACTGTAAACTCCACCAACACAAAAATGCGAATGAGCACTTCGCACAATCTGGGAAACAGAGGTGTCACACCCTAATAAAACCCATACAAAAATCACCCCGAAAACAAAAGCTACAATTAAATAAAGAGTGAGACTCAACAGTTCATAATAATTATAAATGAATGCGACCCACGACAAAAGGGTAGTTAGTGCAGCTGCTGTGGCAGGGGGTGGGGTGGGGGTGCATTATTGCAAACACAGAAAGTGCGGGGGAATTAACAATCGAGAGACAAGTGGGTAATGGAGGTACGTCGAGTGCGTGGCGTGGCTGCGATGTGTGTGTGTGTACGCACTGTACGCACCGTGCGGATGCGATTGTGCCCCCGTGTCCTCGCACGGTATTTGGCGCGATTGTTTCAAATATCGATTCAGCCAAAGGGTTTAGAAGCTGAAAAGACTTATTAGTCAACACCCCAACTGCACGCTCATTTGTTTGCGTCGGGAAATTCGGTTTTGCAGAGCCACCATGGTTTGTTTTTCGTAATTAGGTGTTTAGCAGTACCATTTTGTAGAACTGAATTGTTTGGTTTACGATATTTATTTAGTTTTAAAATAATATTTGGTAAAAAATTAAACAATTGCATTACCATAGCCATTAGCATACAATTACGTTAAGTTAAATAACATTTTAAAATACGTTATAATATGTGAAATAGGTTAATAATTTCAAATAATCAAAACCATTGAATATGGTGTTAATTAGTAATACTAGATAATTTGGAAAAATATAAATAGATTTGAAAGAGTTTTGTGTATAACAGCAAGGAAAGTTCATACCATTTGAATGTCTGTATCATAAATCTTGTAATTATAATTTAAGTGTGATGTAATGACAAGGATACAATGTGAATTTTCAGATAGGCAAAACTATATAAATTTTAACCTCAACGGTGACTAAACTGATAAATTAACTTATTATTAACTTATAAATTAACTTACCCTTAACATATAATTTTAAATACTGTCATAAAAATTTATCCCAACGTATGGATCAATAGCCTATTCCCTAATTTATAAATTTATGTGCTGGTAATTTCGAATGTCTTATGGACTGCAGTGCAGCGAAATTAATTACTTCACTCTCCTAGGCGTTGTTTTTGTTCAAAAGTGCTTGCAACTATTTCCAGGAAAGTGACCCGTCATGGAAAACCATGAACACGTACGAACGACAAGCACGCGTTTCTGCTTCCAGTAGTAAATCGTAAGCATATTCCACTTAGAAACAAAACTCAGAAAGTGTGAGAAGTTCTGAATGGCGATTCAACTGCTACATATAGTCGTTTCACCTGGAGTTCTATTTTCACAACGGCTTTGTTTGAAGTCCGCGAGTGGTGGGATCAATTTATAAACAAAACAGAAAGTAATTTGCATCGGCGACAAAACAAGGCGGGGAAACAGTTTTTGTGGCGTCAATAAGAGTTGTAAAATTAGTCCCCAGTTTGGGTGTAAGGGGGGGAGGGGGGTGACCAGACCAAAAGTAAGCGGATTAAACGGGCAGAGGTAACAGAGGCACTTCGAGGGCTTGGAAGCCGCACAAACGTGCTGAGTGGAAATGACTTATTTTGAACACTTTTATACTTGATCAGCAAAATATTGTCTGCTGACACCATACGAATTAGGGATGAACTTTTGCCATCAAATGATTCGCCGTTACTCTGCTACATTCTAAATACAAAATTACAAATTTTATTTCAATTAAAAGCATATTAATTTTGTTTTATATTATTTCCTAATTGATTTAACATTTTAGGTTTAAGCTATTAAACAAATATTTTCCCTATTCAAAGCTTCAATTTCCCCTTCACCAATGATAAATGGTGAAGGTTAACTGTCAGAAGCGTTTTTTTGGATGCTTGATTCCGCACTTTTCTTGCTTCCTCGGGAGAGAAGGTTGCGACGTGTGTTAGATTTAGTTTGGGACGTTAACTCTCAGCTCTGAAACATTTACCAATATTCAATTTGTAACTAATTTTTGGGGAATAAGTTTATGAAGCGTATTTTTATGATGGTACATCGCCCTAGGTTGTGTGTTAATGCAGTTTTTAACTTCGCGTGGTCATTTCTCACTACTTTCACCTAACTTTTCTGACGCTCCTAACTTTTCCCTCTCGTCACCCTCCCCGCCGTGCCGCCGCCTCGCCTCCCCCACAGGTGTGCCGACCCCGGTGGGAACGCCGCCTCCGATGGCGAGTTGAGATTCGCCCGGCGTCCGTTTGACGTCGATGACTTAATTGATAGCCGTGCGACCGCGTGACGTGATGGCACCGGTATAAATATTGATCAGCTGTTCAATGCTCGGTGCTCGTCGGACGCTGCCTCGCTGCGCCACTGCACCGACTGCACCGGACTCGATCGATATTTTAATTGCAAAACAGCCGCAATCAGCCCGCCCAGCCGACTGCGTTTGTCAGAGGCAAAGCCGTGGTAAAAACAAGTGAAAACTCCATCGCACTGTCCACTTGTGCAGTGATTGCATCTGCTGCAGACTGCGTGCATAAATAAACAATTTCCCCTGTGTGTTTACAAGAGGGAAAACATTGCAGGTTTTTGTTCGGTTTGGTTGGTTGAATTTTATTTATATATTAGTTCAGAAATTGTATTAAATTGTTATTGTTTCATCGTTATTAAAATAACGATGATAGACTTTTAAAAGGAGACGTGATATTTGAAGAAAATATGTGTTAAAAATATTAATACTATTGCTTTCAACCAATAAATTCACAAACAATAATTTTATCATAATTATAAAATGTATTAATTCAAAAGAAGATGCCTTAAATCCCGATAAAAAGATTGAAAGATTAATTTATCTTCACCTCTAATGCAAAGAAATACTAAAACTTGTTTCCTAAAGCGTTAATGGAATTATAATTTTCTAGTGAATTTCCACCTAATTTGCAGTCTGTTGAGTCGATTAATCCAGTGTGTAGCCTCGCTAGTTATAACTAGTGATTGGAGCTAATTAAGTCACAAACATGCAGTTTTTCGTCAAAGTTCGTTAAATCAAAGCAAGGGGAGCCTTTGCCCGGAGCTCATTACTCTGACATCTGCTAATTAGCTGATATTCATCTGGTTAAAAGTTTCCTTTCCATCTTTTCATTAATTCTGTAGAGAAATGTATCAGTTTTAACATGATTACCATGGAGGATGTAAGTGAATTACTGATGACATTGAAGTCATAATTCGATTAATCAATGATTGGATGATAAAAAAATCATTTGTCACTGATATGCCTGTTGCTTATTTGTTTTTAGTTTAGTCTTACTTGTATTTGATACGAATAAAGCACACAGTGGTGTCTTAGTACACAATGTCTCGTAACAAGAGTAATTTTACTTTAAATTAAACTTGTGAAAACAAATATTGAATTGAATCAACTTTTGTGGATTCATTAATAGCGAACTTCCCTGTATTTTTTCCCATTTCGAAAAGAAATAAAAATTAGCCAAGACAAACCTCCCCGAGCGACTAAACCGGCAGACCTGATGAAAGTTTTCTCAGTTTCTTTACACTTCTTCGCAGCTGAACAGGGAAAAGTCCCCACGAGTAAATCCCAGTCAACTTTCATCATTAATTATAGGTTAGTAACGGGTCTCCGCAGTGGTAACAGTCTCTTCCGTCCATTTGTCTGCGGAGGGGAGGAGGGAGCAAAAAAGAACCTCTATTATAAATCCATAACGTTCGGCCGCTCTATAATTTGAGTCGTTGGTTACTTTTGTGTGGCTCTGTGACGAGGTAACCCTTCAATGCATCTCAGACAGAGACAGGTGCCGGTGATGCAGCGACTAGCGGTGAAACCTAGCACACACACAAAAGCGTTAGGGTAGCCAGGAAACAGATGACTAACAATATTTTCTCAATCAAAAAAACCTTTTAATTTTACAATATAATTAAGGAGAACGGTAAATAATGCATTTAATCGTAACATGTAATGTGGGTCATTCTAATTAATTAATTAGATTAAAAATAATTTGATAACTAGACAAACCGAACTCAAAATTTTAGAATTTCTAAAACTTTCTGAAAATGTTTTGTTGTAGTAATTGGGAAATGTCTAGCTAAATTGCATATCCAATTCAATTGCGTGTACGACCATAATATAAATTTAGTGTAATGGTTCTCAATATGACTGAGCCCTACCGCAATTTGGCAAGAACTGCGGGAACCTTCATTGCTTTAACCTAGATGGGATGGGAATGGAAACAAACTCATTTTAGACTCCATTTTTTACTAACCTTGAATCTGAGCCAAGAATTTAATTAATTATTAAATAAAATATTTTATTAGTGTATCACAAATGCAGTTTCATCGTTCCCACTATACAAGTGTAGGACTAGGTATAAACACAACCAATCTATTCTATACTTATTTAATACGCTAAGGGGTTTTTTTTGTGTTGAGAACTCCTCATACAATTTTCAATCGATATTCAAGTATTCTATTTGGTGTCTGTACTTGTTTCCGCCAGAAATTGATGAAAATCGGACCTAAAATAAGGGCGCTAAATACAAATTAAATTTAAAAATTTCCCATTAGAATAACATTGGGTTTGGGTTGAACGTTTAAAACATCTGTTATTGTACAGCTTTAAATACGTGTAGTTTTTTTATGATTACTGATATTCACAATATTGCATTGGTCGGATGTCGTTGATTTATAACCAAATGTTACTTTTGTATTGTATCAAAATCAATTGCTCGATTTCGTTCAACAAGTATAGACTAGTTATAGTAAATATATAACTGTATCGTTAGTAAATGAGTAAGTGTAACTAAAGTTTTTCTAAGAGCTTCTCTTTAAAAATTTACATGTTGGTCTTGAAATTTGGCCTGGAATTTATTGAATATATTTAAGTCTTTCATAGTATTTTCTTAGAATATTTTTTGGAATTTGTTCTTTTTGTTAAACTGTTTACACTACTAGAATATTAAAAACTAATTTAATTAGTTTTCTTGCGTTTTCAGGAAATAAACAATAAAAATTATCCTCATTGAATTACATACTTTAAATATTTGTTCCAATTTTCCGACACACTGATAAATTCAAATCCCTTCGCCTTAAACCTTGAACATGTTTACCCCAAGAACCCCGCCGGGCCCGTAACTTAGTTAAGCCTTATTCCCCGCCGGAAGACTCAGCCTAAGACTCGGTAATTTAATCTTCCCTCTCTCTCGTGGAGTGTAAACGCTCCTCTAATGTTGTACATCATCAGTCATCTCTGTCCGACTAATTTCCCCGTCATTAGTTCCGCTGCGATTGGTAGACCTGTGGCCGCGCCGGCCCAGCCACCACGCAGGCGCAAAGCGAGCTGTGTCTGTGTGTAGCTCCCACTTTATAGCCCGATTGTTCTTTACTACATGTTTATAACCCATTCACAATTATCAGGTGATAATTCCAACAAGTGTCGGTACCGGCAACTCCGTGGCATCTGAGTGAAGACTGTTAACGCTGAATGCTATCCGCCGCCATCTATTGGGTTCATTCGGTTCAGTGTGGAGTGTCTAATTGAATTAGGTACGGAACAGGATAACGCATGATCATAGGATAACGGTTTGAGAGTTGAGCAGAGTGGCGGTTGAAGCGTAGCTTTGTAGTCGGGTTACACCTAGAACAAAAAAATAAATTGTTTATAAAGTTTTTCGCCGTCTTCAATAATTAACAATGTAAACTTGATTAGAAAGGGGCGAAAGGGCTGATCTCATTCAGTCGGTTTATGTAGCCCATTGCACTCTTTACCCCTTCATTACAACTTCATTATAGGCCAATTATCTCAAAATGTGATTGCTTCTTCCTAGTAGTACTACGTAAATAGATATTTTGATGGTATTTTAAAGCGAATAACATAGCTATATTCATATAATTCAAATAAAATCATATTTTGAAATGAAATAAAATAAAATAAAAACAGTTTTTTACTGAACATTTATTTATAGGAGGTTTTATAAAGGATCATTTTGCGTTATAAATTTTATTTGGTTGTGCAATTTGTTCAATTTTAATGTCAAGTAGGATCCATCAAGAATGTTTGTGGTCAGATTAATTATTCAGTTATTGCTGCTGAAGTATATCCAGTCCTTTAATAGTATCAATAATGCAATGCATTTTCTTAGACGACCAGCTAAGAAATTCCCTTCATGCTTTGCAATGCCAAGCTGAAAATTTGGTTTGATTGTTTCCATGACCACAGCTGGAAGAGAGTTTTAAACCCTGACCGGGGTACGTTTAAGACTGTCCTGGGGCTAAGCCCTGAGGGCTATACAAAGCTTAATGGTTTATAAAACTTCTCCATGAAATTTTCCATATATGTACCAAGATTAATGGCAAACGGTCCGGTGTTTTCCGAGACCATCGGTTACAAATATACAGACAAATATATATATATATATATATATATATATATATATATATATATATATATATATAGACCTATTTAAATATATATATATATTATATATATGTTGGTGTAAAATATATATATATATATATATATTTATTTATTTATTTATTTACACCAACATTCTCTTTGAGGTCAAGTATTTCATAACGCTTAATGCTTAGTTAAGCTGCATAAGAGTTTTAAAACCTCATTTTTAAGGTTATTACAAAATTTAGTTTATTTTATACGCTTGGTTTTTATTTACTAATGTATTAAAGATACTAGGGCTTAAAAGTTTGAATAAACCTTTTTCTTTTTTTAATTTTAACTAAATAATTTTTACATTCCAGTAGTAGAATATGAACTAAAAAAAATAATAATAAACCAAACATGGAATCTTTTCCTCCTCACCATATTTACTATAGTCTTTACATTTTATGTAATCAAATTATGTAATTTATATAAAATTTGTGAATAATGGTTTGGGCACATGCAGATTTTATCGTTGCGCCCCCGACACATTAGCCAACACCAGCAGACGTGACACAATGTACGGTGCGACCGTGTCGTAAGCGCTATGTACGAGCCTATATCTTCACCTGGTTATGCAAATGGAGGTTACCTTTACTGCGTAGATAACAGGGTAGATAACACGACCGCAACATGCAGCTATTGGATGGTGGTGCACGTCATCGTCACCTCTACATCTCCGCACTCACTTAGCACTCATACTACACTCACACTGTCCGCATAAACTGGCCAACATCGGTATAATGACCCAGGTAACATGACAACACTGGGAGTAACCGATTGGATCTTAAAACAACTGATTGCAAGATTATGCAAACGTATAGAAGCAGAGCTGTAAATAACGGAATGCAGTAGATGTTGGAGTTGGAGTGAGGGTGGTTAACTAAATATTTTAAATATGCAATAATTTTATGAAACTTTGTTTTGAAATTCTAAACACAAAAAAATGGAAAAAGAATACTTTCTATACATTTTGGGTGAGTCGGTGACGTAGCGATTACCGAACTTCGGGACTATACCAGCGATGACGTGGGTTCGAATTCGTGTTCTGTTTAGGTTTTATACATTGCCTATACTGTAGCGGCTCGCCCTCTTACTTTAATATTCACGGGCAGATCAATGGTCTACATGTACAAGGCAAAAAGACAGTCAACCTCTTAAAGAAGATTACACAGTTTGCAGACCATGGTTAGTGCCTAATTTGAGACCTATTAAACTAAGAACACTAATTTGCAATATAATTAAATACGTTTACCATTGCCTTGTATCTTAAAAAAATTTCAAGATACATCTATACTGGAGTCACTTTCGTAAAAAATGTAGTGAAAGTTCAAATAATTCATTCATCAAAGGAGGTCATTGTAGGCTGAAATTTTATTTAAACCCTCCTTAATTTGCACAGGATGAATTGTTAAATTGCTAATCATTGCAACAATTTTCCTTTGAAAGCTAAAAAATAAATCACTTCTTCTAGACATTGCCTCCAAGGCTTAGGAAAGCGAAATCTGAACATTGTGGGAGGAATGGGTAGTCAGGGTGGTAAGGGGGGGGGGGGGGCTGAATCCACGTGAATATCCATGAGTCAGTGAAAAGCCGCGGCGGCCGTTCCTTCTTTCACACACTAAATTACTGATGTAATCTCTAAAATATAGGTCAGCACAACGATTAATATTTCACATATATTTACCAGACGAGCACTATGCATTCTTGAGCCTCAAAGACACTGCCAGCGTCTTCAACTCTTCGTTCCCTTGAAATTGTTTTATTTCTTTCTTTTAAAACCATGGTATATAGGGGTAGCGATATTATTAAAAAATTATTTAGCTTATAAGTTAGTTTACTGTAAAATTAAGAAATATATTAGAGATTTGTTTAAATTACAAAAATCTTAAATACAAACTATACCTTTATTTATTTATTTATTTTGTTAGTCTGAAGGTAGTGTTTCTGAGAGCAATCTATTCTAATTCAAACCAGGATCAAAATTTAAACATAATTATAATTAAATTCTTGCTAAATTTATTATTTCATTATTGTTATTTATACTGAAATAAATGGGACTATAAGTTAACAACAGAATCAAGATGTGTATTCAATTTAACCATTTTATTATCTAGTACGGTATATTATTATGTGAAATTTTGGTGACACATATAATAAACTTTCTGTTTTCAACATTTCAAACGGATTTTGGAATCAAAACAAAGAGATGTTTGAGTGTCCCACCCACGGTTCTAGGATGAGGCGGTACGGCGGTGGGGGTGTAACGGAATACACCCAATTACCAGAGCTGGGCCACGGTTCACGCACGACTCCGGGTATTCAATTGGTGAGGAGGAAGTATTTAGGGTATAAAGGGAGCCGCGCCACCTTTGTGTGCTCAGACCCGCCAACCTGTGATTTATTATAATACCTGATGGCCAATACAGCCCGTCCGCCGGGGCACGGGCCGCGCCGCAGCCGGTCTGGCGAGGAAATTGGGAAAATTGAGGAGAAGGGATATTGGTCTGTAATTTAACTTATCGGTTAGTTATTTAAGTAATGGAAAATTTATTGCCAATCGATAATATTTTGGAATCGAGGTTCCCTTAAAGCGTTTTAGGAATTAACGCTACTGTAGTGTATGAAGTGTCTGGGTGGGGAGGTGTCTGTTATGATTATCTTTAAAACGGGGACTAAGTAAAACCAAAGAACCATCGCCGTTGTATTAAAATGTTATAATCGTTTGAATGCCATTTAATTTAAAACAACGTTTAACCTGTTGTATTTAAATTATAAAGATAATACAGTATCTTTGCAACAAAAATGCATAATTAGCGAATTTCTAATGTCATTTTTCTGCCGGAGGAGTGTAAAGAATAGTTCATTCATAAAAAAAACATTAAATTTTATTATTTACATAAAAACCGTTTTTAATAGGTTTATGACTGAATGGAAATTTATTTTCTTGAATTTTACTCTTGTGTTAAAGATTCTTAACACTTATATTTTTGCTTATTGCAGTTGTTTCAATGTGGTAATGATCATTGTATTCAATTTCAACGAATTCGAGCATAATTATGCAAAAAAACATTCAACCCGGCGAGGTTGCCCGCTGCTCGCACATCAGTAGGCCTACTATTCCCCCATACAGTGCTCGTATTGCCTCAACACGGGACACAGCCTGGACCTATGTCGTCCATTGTACCCTATCTCGTATTGTCCCGTCCTATTCATTCCCCAGACTTATACCCCTATTCCTATAATTGGCCGTAATACCTCTATATATAAACTAATAAATTAGCATACAAAGGTTGATGGATATCTGGGCCTGGTTTATGACAAGGTTGTGGCGCGGCCGCATCTGATACGCCGCGGTCACTCATTAGTCGCGAATAAACATCACTATCCCACTCTCCCATCGGACCTCTTCATCCGACCCCGCTTATCCGGTGGCGGTGAATGATTGTCCGAATTCGGCTCCAGATATTGTGACTGTTATTCAATTCGATAGTGCCTCGTGACTTATTGGTTGTTTGAACAGTGGGGCGGGGTTATTAAAGTGGCTGAATGGGTTTGGCATTTGTTATGTAAAACTCCATTCGAACCCATTTCCAACCTACTCAAACCGATTGTGTTAAACTCAATAATTTTCAATGGTATTTATCGGAATTAACTTCAAGAACTGACCGGGTAGCCGATTCGATTGGTTGTAGTACCCTCATATACATCTGAAGTTGTCAGTTCAATTAACTCAGTTGTCAGTTCGACAGGGCGATTCTAGACCCAGTAACCATTTGTAGTGGGTTTATTAATTAGGCCTAATTATGCTATCTCAACAGGTCGAAGTTAAATGATAGTTACGTACTGTGGTTTGGACAATTGCCATAAAAACGTTGATGCTTCAGGCTTAGAAATGCACAAATAAGAAAAATAAAGGTTTAAGTAGCCTACAACCAAAGTATTTGAAAAATACCCTTTTTTATATCTACGCCAGAGACATTTTGTTAAGAGATTGAACAAAGTACAGTATATATATTAAACGCCTATCAAAGTCTGAGGACACCCAGAGAATCGAACACCGTGACCTCTTGAACCGAAGTCCAAGACGCTAACCGTTAGGCTAGCGAAGTGCCCTTCATTAACCCTTCATTAAATATTTCGTTTTAACCCAACTATGTGACCCAAGATGTGATGGTCCATGGTAAAATTTGTAGTGTTAAGTTTCAACCTCACAAAACAATCAATTGCACAACCAACCGATCTAATCTCTCTTTTTTAATATTTGCTAAGCCCATTATAGTTACTTTTCTCTCTATCATTAAAACTATACTAGAAACGGCCATTAAAACACTGGGTAAAACACTTCTTTATACACTGGGTTATTATAAAACAAAAATTCAAATAAAATCCACAACAATGCCAAGTATTTTAAATAATTTTAAATTTTTGTTGCCACTTGCTACCAACTGTGAAAACTCAATATGTTTTCCAGTTTCAATGTTGAAATAGTTATGTATAATCACTATTGGCATTTTTAAACAACAAATTTCAGAAACATTGTTGAAGAAGCTTCAGTTATTGCACTAATTAACCTGTTCACTTATGCGTCTGGTTAATTTGTTGATAAATAAAATTCAACAAGTAAGTAAATCGTTGATTTATTAGGCATGCTCTCATCTGTAACTATGTGCTTGAAGGCCTCTTGGAATAAAGTAATTTTTGTTGTTTTGAGACAATCCTCCATTATTAACACTCTGAACTTTGGTATTTTAAACCTTTTAATGAACATAAACTACAATGCAACTGAAGTTTTACTTTAACTCTAAATAAGTTTGGTCCGTAAGGGACATTTTATACGCACAATATGTAAATATGCAACTCACTTTTCTATAAAACCTCTAAAAAAAGAAACTCTTAAGTGACAATGGCCCTTGACTTAAACCATCATTCGCTATAAAGAAACACATTTTCAGTCATTCTGTGTCTAGTTGTAAACAGTTTGAAATTTATGGAATAATTTAAGTGATAAATGTTCATTTCCACTTAAACAAGAATAAACAACTTGCACTGTAAGAGCAGAGTAAATGTGTTTACATCTACAAGGATAATAGCAAGTGTGTTTACTCTTCCAGTATTGCCTTCTGAAGAGCCTAGACCATGCGATCGTGATACTGTAGCTTGAAATGTAGTTACCACAGGAAGTACACGAGTATTGTTTTGTGTACGAAGTAACGATTCCTTGGTTTATTTAAACTGTTTTCACAAATATCAGTGTTTTTAATAATAATATTCAAGATAAAGTAAGTTTTAGATAATCTAATGGCGGCTGTTTAGCTTGTTTAATTTGTGTCATTGCATATCTCGGAACTGTTTGGGTTCGTTCCTTCAGGATCTAAAAAAGGACAATACGAGCATTAACTTAGGATAAAGAAAGATACTGTAGTTATATTTAAAATAAATGTGATATGTCGTATGGATTCCATTTGTTAGCAGATCCATGTTAAAAAAATTATAACGAAATTATCATTAAATACCTTTGTAATTATATAATATTATATATATATATATATATATATATATATATATATATATATATATATATATATATATATATATATATATATATAATTAAAAATAATAATAAATGAACTAAATACATAAAATATTTTTACTACGAAAAAACCAATTGATTTGTATATTTTAAATTTAGAGGTGTTTAAATATATCCTAAAACCAATCTATTTATTTTACATTTTTTGTAGAATTTTTTGTCAATGATCCTAGGATAATATAATCAGAATGTTTTTTTTTATGTTAGTAGTTATTGTAATGCTCTCAGTACCCATAAGGCCCTTCAATACAGTAGTTGGAAAAAGTTTTAACACTTTTAACTTGAACAAGAGGACAATAACCAATTTTACTTTATAGCTGCACATCATTAAAAATGCTTTGCTTTGATTTGCTTGGATGCTTATTTATCGTTGTTGTTACATTTACTAAGGGATTGTTAAAACCTTGTTAAATTATGAAAATTGTATAAAAATACCACTGTGAAATAAAAAACATGAGGTTAGTAGTGTAAAATTGCGGCCGCTGG
The DNA here is from genome assembly GCA_030545055.2 of Neoaliturus tenellus. Classification (NCBI taxonomy): domain Eukaryota; kingdom Metazoa; phylum Arthropoda; class Insecta; order Hemiptera; family Cicadellidae; genus Neoaliturus; species Neoaliturus tenellus. The sequence continues at coordinate 152,818,356 of CM061533.1, read as the reverse complement.
CCCAGTTCAAGGTCACCTGAGGGATGACGTCATCGAGGTCAATGACCTCACCGATGACGTCATCGATGACGTCATCGATGACGTCATCGATGACGTCATCGATGACGCAATCGATGACGTTATCACTAATGACGTCATTTCGATGACGTCACACCCATGACGTCACAGAAATGACGTGCTGATGACGTCATCACCCCTTACGTCATCAAAACGACGTCACCGACGCCACTAAGGTCAAGGTCACGCAGAAACTTAAAATTTTTTAGCACTTTTGCCGTTTCTCGCACTACGCTCCGAGTTTCAGTCAGAGTCCCCGTGACCTTGACCACTTGGAGCGAATTTTCGACGAGAAACGGCAAAAGTGCCAAGTTAAACTCGAGTTTCTGACATGACTCTGCCTAAATGGGCAATCGGTTATCCCTCAGGTGACCTTGAACCAGTACAACGCCCGCAATTTTATGTTACTGTGACCTTGAACACTTAACAACGGAGCGCCGACACCGATGCGCACCCCACGACAGCCACCGAGTGACTGACTATCAGGCTCTGTGTACTCTAGGTATATGGGGAAGTGGAGGGGGAAATCTCAAGGTCATCCAAATGGAGTTTTAAAAAAGTTGAAGAGTAGAAAGACTACTCTTGTGCTTCCTGGGCGACCTCATCAATCTCTAATGGATCTGTAAACCAATCCGATCTGTAGCGGCAGGAGTCCAGAAAACAGGTGCACCACCCATCAGGTTGTCCGTAGCATTTCCGACAATTGGTAAGATTGGAGAAGTGAAATTTAATACACCGCTGCGGACAACAAGTATAAAAGTATTTGGATTTGTAGATTTTGAAAGTTTGTAGTACCGGTGGTGGCAGCTGTTGGTTCTTGCATCTACACCTGCAACATCCGAAGCATTCACATTGCCGGCAGGCCAGCCCATCCACTTGCCACTTTGGTAAGAGGAAACACTTATCCTCACAGCAATAGGTTGTCCCCGTCTCTTCCTCCCAACGCTTCTTTGCACAATATGTGACGCCTTGTATCTCCAAACACCTATGCTCGCAACATGAGATGCGCTTACTTTCCATAGTTGATGTTGCTTTGACGAGGGAGCACGATGAAGTGATGCTGTGGTCAGTGGGAATGGGGTTTATATAAACTAAGGTGAGTGGAGGGGGAAAGGTCAAGGTCATCCAAATGGAGTTTTAAAAAAGAAAAGAGTAGAAAGACTACTCTTGTGTATCTATAGCGATTTCATTGATAGTGAGTGCTTCTGTATGCCAAGTTGATCTGTACTGACAGGCTCCTAAATAATGTTTGCAAAAACCTGCAAAATGATTGTTGCACAATTTGCAGCCAGTTAGCTGTTTTAGTGTGAATTCAATGCAACGTTCAGGGCAACAAGTGTACTTATGCCCTCTCATCTGGTACACATGGAATGTCTTTAACTCCGGTTTCGGCTTCTTCCAAGACTTGCACTTACACATGCATTGACCAAAAGCTTCACATTTTCTACACGCCAGGCCATCCGCAACATCAATGTCATTTGGCCATGAAAAACATTTCTGTTCGCAACAGTAGTTGAGTCGACTCTCCATGTTGCTGTGGTGAAGGTGCGCGATGAAATGATGCTGCAGTCATTGAGAGTGCACCTTAAATAAACTCAGTGGAGGGGGAAAGGTCAAGGCCATCCAAACGGAGTTTTAAAAAAGATAACTAGTCGTCCTCCTCCTCCTCGTCCGTTGTACTTAGAGAGCTGTCAGACGAAGAGCCCCGTGCAGGTGCTCCCCAGATGAAAAACAAATCAATTTTAAAACGAAGACCAGGATCTTGCATCATCAATTCCTTTAATTTGTCACATACTAAGTCGACCTTGTGTAAGGTGTCAACAACAAGCTTCCAATTCGTTGGCTCAATATAACTTGTAGTAGAGTCTGCCTCGCTGATAACCACATCCTCCGGCCGTATTGGAGTGTAAAGATGTGTAAAGTTCTTCGGCTGTAGCTGAGGTTCAGGCTGGCTGGAAGTGGAAGGTTGAGTGTGGACCCCTGTCGCATCGAAATCCATAGTCATTCTACATTCAATGTTGGGGTTTTCGTTTAATACATACACCAATTTCTCATGCAACATATCCACTTCTGCCGAGTCTTGCAGATGAACATTCCAGGAAAATGGCCATTCTTCATCCGTAGTGGAGTCAACTCGAGAAAGAGTGCTGTCCGCCATGATAGCTAAGCAAGGAATGATGTGAGCTACAGACTGTGGTAACAGTATTGAAAAGTAGAGGGGGTAAACCAAAAGTATGTGGAGGGGGTATTTTCAAGGTCATTTAATTTGGGTTTTAAAAAAGGAAATAGTGGAGGGGGAATTCTCAAGGTCATCCAATTTAGGTTTTAAAAAAAAGGAATGAAGCTTACTCCTCTTCAGCCTCGTTGTCCCCTGCATCTTCATCAGCCTCATCTTCATCGACGTCAGACTCGCCGTAAGGATAGATCGGGGACATGGGCGAATATTGTGGAGATTGTTGACCGTTGTTGTCGTCCCCTTGCATTCTAACTTGGGACCAATCATAATTTAAATTCATTTGTATTATGATCCCAGGGTTGTCCCGCAGTATTTCCTTCATACGTTCGCAAATTGACTCCAAATAGTGTACACTATCGATCGACAGTGTCCAACCCGTACTTGTACCGACATCAGTAGTGGAGTCAGCTTGGCTGATGGTGTTGTTGTCTGCCATGGTTGCTTGTCGGACAAGGAATGACGGTTGATGTGATGCTCATGCAGGAACATGGTGAAGTGGTGGGGGGTGTGGTGGAGTAGTGGGGGAATTTTCAAGGTCATCCAAACGGAGTTTTAAAAAAAAAAAAGGAAAACTTACAAAGTAACATTGAAACTTTCCAATTGATGGTGGCGAGCGTTTTCTTCTGCAACCTTGCCGACACATGTGACTATGCCGTACAGTATAAAAAGTACAACCATAATAAGGCCGAACAATAAAAGATAGCCGTTGACTATCATGATATTTTCTGAGTGGATCTGTTTTCTTCTTATCGCCCTCTCCTGCATCCTCTTCTCCAACTCGTGGACGAAGTCACAACATGCGTGAGGACATCTTTCATCTGTTGGTAGGTTTGCCATTGTTGATGTTGTCGGTGTGGCTGTTGCAGATGGAATGAGGTTTCCAATTGCGATGTGCCATGTACACCAATAGTCAAGTGGTGGGGGTAACAAAGCAGTGGAGGGGGAAGTTTCAAGGTCATCCAAATTGTGTTTTAAAAAAACCTATCTTGTTACTGAGCTTATATGTCAGTAACAAGATAGGTGTTTTTGCTCTTTTACTTCTTTAATATAATGAAAAAATATACATATTCTACAATGGTTAGGACAAGAAATACAACTGCTAGTCAGCTGAAGTAGTCCAAGTTGTCTGGCTCGGTCTTCATGGACGCTGGTGAGGAAGCCGTCGAGGAGTGTCCAGGCTCTTCCTTTGACTGCCGGGTGTTCCGTATATTGCAAGCGTAAACTTGCACATTTATACGGTAGCCTCGTGCCACCATCAGCTGCAACTCCTTGTATAAGTCGTTTAGCTCCTGCTGAGTCTTGATGCTCACCTCCTCGTAACTTGCGCAACTGACGTTGAGGGACATCCTGATGTTGCTAGGTTGGCTGCTGGAGTAGAAATGAAGCCGAGGCACAGCGTTTGGAGGTACATGGAAAAGTGGTGGGGGTGATGGTGGTGGGGGTATGGAAGATGCAATTAAACACTTCTAAACTTTTTCCATTGATACAAAGGGATGGAACAAATAGCACAGGTGTCCTTGTAGTTTTCAAATCTAAACATTGGTGCTAGAAATCCAAACTGTTTTCTACCACCTTCCTGTACGAACCGTCGAAGGTCTCTGACGGCAGCATTGCCACAAGGCCTACAAAACTTTTCCCCGTCTTGGAACCTATACCAGGAGTATCCCGAATACCCTCTATTATCTTTCTTGTACTCCTCGATATCCTGCTTTACTGTTATAGGGATATTATCTCGTAAAGCCGTCTGGAATAAAGATGCGTCAGTTATAACTCGTTGTAAGCAAAGCTCGTACAAGGTGCTCATCGTTTGCTAGTTGGCAACAGACTGACCGTTTTTCGCATCCAAGCAGGTTTGAATCCTAGTGCGGTAGTGGGGGTAATTACAGTAGTGGGGGTAATTGTGAAATGCAAAGGTCAAAGGTCAAGGTCACCCGCGAAGTTTAAAAAAAAATGCAACATATCAATACGTGAAGTCTGTCACATATTGATATGTTGCATTTCTTGTTTTTTTTATTTTTTTTGTCTTTTATGATTCGTTTATTTATAAAACATTACAACAACAACATATGTACAACATTAAAACTTAAATCTAACACTGCTGCTTGTCAGCGATGTGGATGGTCAACTCTGTAGAATTGCTACCCGTGCAGCCGTGGGACACCAGGTATAGACACCCGGGTTGAATAGAGCGAAGATCCTCGTTTTGTAGAAGATGGACGAATCTCTTGGGCAGGTACACCTGGAACTTTGGTTCATCCCCCGGAGTAAACGGTGCCTCGCTGAGACTGCAGCAGATGGCCTCCCCAACTGTAGTCTCCATCTTCTTCATAGCATGGATTATGTAGTGCTTCTCGTCTTTTAGTTCCGAGCACTTCTTTACAGGTAATATTGTCGACTTGGAGTGAGCATTGAACTGCTCGACCAAAGTCTGAAGGAACTGGTGAGATGCCATGGTCAGGTTACAGATCGTCTTCTTGCTCGGAGATGTTGTCGTCTCGGAATCTCGAGTAATACTCATGCCAGGTCCCTGTCTGCTCCCCACTTATATACTCTCCGTTACCCCCACCACTCCCCAATTCCCCACTTTGAAGGTAAGAGGCGAGTTTATAGGCATTTTTCAAAGCGCAATGTCTATCTTTATCATGTTCTGGGCTTTTTGTACAAATACATATGGTTTCCAGCATGTATTGATAATTCTTATCCAATTCCACATCATTAACCGGAACATGAGTAAATCCTTCGATCCATCTTTTCTTTTCCAGCCCCTTTGTGTAAATATTGGTAAACTTGTCTGAAAAGTGATGCATAATGTGATACAAGTCCGTGTAACTTGTAAAACCATCATACCAATCGATATGATGGAAGTGTTTTGAAATCCATCTGTTGGTAGTAGCGGCTTTACTAGTTAAAGACGAATAAGAACATGGTGGTTTAAATAAAAACGAATAAGGAACACTTGTATTCATGTCCAAAAACACAAGTTCTTTTATAATGAATCTATCATCATTACCACGAAACGCTTGAAACTCAATAATACCAGGCTTGGACTTTAATTGTTGTTCTTCTCCCTTGTCCATTTTGAAGGTCACACGTCTGCTCATTACGAAGTCAGGAGGTCAACTGATTTCCACACCACGGTAGGTACTACTTTTATACCAGGCCGTACAGTTGTTGGCGCGTTGGTGTATATTTAACGTGGGCACCGTCCCCAATAGGCCTAACCCCACAAAATGTTGGTTATTGTTTTAAAAACTAACCATTGTCATTTAAGTTTCCATCTTTATATTTTCCTTATTTTCATTTTCATCACTAACACTTGATTCTTCTCCTCCATCTTCCTCTTCTTCCTGTTTTACTGATTTCTTATGTAGTTGAGCGTACTTTTCCAATTGTCTCCACATCTGTACTTCATGAGGAACTCTATTAAATATAGAAGTATCCACAGGTCCGTATAATATAGGTGCGTCCGGTTGTTTGTCCAAAGTGTCTTCCAGATAATCTTTAATAATCGAACTTGAAAACACCAGTTGTCTCAAGTATCTTGTTATAGGTTCAGTAGCACAAGTTAAAATGAAAAACTCCTCTCGATTAAGTTGAATTTTGTTATCATGTCTTGTTGTGTCTCTAAACCGTAGCTGATGATCACCACGTTGTTTAATGATATCAATTTCCACATTTGAATCCAAAAGTCCTACCCTTGTCTTTCTTCCAAACATGTTACTACTTAAATAGCATTCTAGCAGATGCAAATGTTTCATAAACGATTCCCAAGCACTGTCCGTAAACAAAATCATTTTGGGTCCATGAGTTAAAATTACAGTAGGGGAATAATCTGTAGATTTCATAACACCGATTAAAACACTTTTATCCAAACTGGAAGAGATTGGGTAAAATATGCGCAAAAATACCTCACTCAATATGTTTGGAGAAATATTATCTTCAATATCCCTTTTTCTCTTTTGTATAGTCTTTCTTCTTTTACCTTTTTCTTCAACATTATTACTGGCGTGAAGTTGTCCGCAAACGTTTTGTTCACCTCCTTCCTGGTGACCTTGAGGATCTAAAAACTCAGATATCTCCTTCTCAATATCTACCACATTTTCAGGTGTACCACTAGGAGAAGCCATATTGAATACGATGCTACCCATACAACAGTAGGCAACAAACTGATGAGGAGCGGTCTGTACGCTCTGCTTTTATACTCGCGGAATGAAACAAAACCGGTTCTTACAATACATTTTTAACAATTCCAGTTAAAGGTGTGTATGTTACGATTTTATCATGTAGAATTAAACAGTATGCAGTTGTATTAGCCGGTATAGCATCGTTGAATTCCATTTCTATTTTTATATCCACACTTGAAGACTTTACTGATTCATTTTGTTTAGAACAATCGATTACAACTATTGGGTAGGCATCGAAATATTTGTCAGGTGGTAATAAAGGTGTATTTGTTTTACCGTAATATGAACTTTGGAATCTCGCGTACATATCGTACAATATACTGTATTTCTTCTTAGTGAATGACACATTTAAATTGTCGTATGGAAAGAATTGTGAATTTAAATAAACTTTAATATTTTTCAAGTCACAATGATCAAATTGTCCTGCATGTTTAGTAATGGCGTCTCTTCTACCTGTTTGTAAACCAAATATAATATACCTGGCTCGTTCTACATAATTCGATGTTTTAACAGTCCAAGTGTGTCGATCCGTAGTAGGTAAACTGGGATGCTCATGAAATTCCCAACTTCTAAATGGAATAACAATATCACGATCGGCTTTTAATTTTCTTAAAAGTAGCATTCTATGCTCGTCAGCCAATTTAACATGTGGAACTCTCCATACAATTTTGTCTAATTTTAATTTCCATTCTAAAGTTGCATCTGTAGTAGCATCTGCAGCTTTAATAATGTCTTTATCGTTAGAAGATCTCAACAAAACTAATTCTTGTTTAACGTTTAATATTATTTTCCTATAATCTTCAGCAAAACCAAGCAGCAAACGTAATGGAATATGAAAATCAAAATATCCATTTGGATTTGGAGTGATCGTGTCATTCGTAGGTAATACCCATCCGGCAGGTTTAAGTAAATTGGTGTCATTGGGTGTTATAGATGTTAATCCTTTTAAAGTTGTCGTAATACCTACTTTTTTAGTGGAATCAACTGTTACACCTGATATTTCATATCTAATTTCATCAAATAGGAAAGCCATAGGATTATTTATAAATGGAACTGTTGTACCAACAGTAGTACCGTCCTTTTTAGTAACTTGTCCTTCAATATACAAGTAACTTTCACATGGTAGTGTGTAAATGTCTTGATTTTGTATGGGAATACGAATTTCATCGTTATTGTTTAATTTCGATGAAGTGTAAGGGTTGTGGGTGTGATATTCTTTTTCCCATAGGGTTTCGTCGAATGTTGGACCCTGCGCTATATCCAGTATATCCATACTCGGTTAATTTTAATCCAATTCTCTCTAAGAAACGAATGTTCTCGCGTGTTAACTCCTCCACAGCTGAAGAGCTACTAATGCGGTTTCCCGTAGGTTGTTCGCTTTTAAATGTTAAACCCATGGTTTTGTATTAAAGTGTCGATTTTAAATGTAATCTAATCGTAATAGGCTCTTCTCTGAAGTCTACCAAGTTACCGTCTTGATCCAATACGCTCAACACGATGTCTGAAATGAAAGTGGTGTTCAACGGTAGATATACCAGGTTTTGTGGCTTTTCAACAATTTTAAATCCAGGTGGTACACTTGGGTAAAAAGTATGTATGATGTGGGTGTTAGCCCCATCCCTGTAAGCACCTTGTATAATGTTACAAGTTATGTCTATACTATTGACTTTTAATATTGTTACTGTTTTCTTACCGGAATGTGTTACATCTGGTTCTAAAACAGGCTCATCGTTGGAAAATCCTAATAAATAACCAATTGAGTTTGGTTGAGTGAAATCTATATAATATTTGGAAGTAATTTCAGCTTTCATCGTATTATTATTACCTTTTAATGTTATATTGTCTTTTCCCATTTTAGTTTGCAAAAATTCATTTATATGATCAATTTCATAAGAACCTGTGGGTAACCTGCACTCTTGTAAGTCTGTAAATTTTCCACTGGCATCCTTTCCCTTATAATAATGCAATACGTTATTTTTACCTTCCGTAACATTGGGGATAGAGTTGTAAGTTGTAAAATCCAATAGTGCCGCCTCCCAAAACCTTCCTTTTTGCAAGCGTAACGCTGGAAAAAGGATACTTCGTAAAGTGGACGATTTTCCTGTTAATGATACCGTATAGGAAGACATCTCAATAGTGACTGATACTTTTAGCTAGAAATTCCAAACATAAATGGCCGCATATTGAAGTATTATCAGGTTGTTCTCTTTTATAGTTATAATATATGTTTTTAGCAGATTTAAAGTAATTTTGAAGTTCTTTTGGTGGTGGCAAATTACCGAAACTATCAAAATAATATACATTGTTATTTAGTTTCTTATAACAAACCCAATGGGTGCCAGGCCCTTCAGTATTATCCAAATTTACAATTCCAGTCTCATTTTGCCACATTTTCTTTGGTAAACTGTCTTTCATAAACACACCGCGGAAAAATGGTATTTTTAAACAGGAAATATATTTAAATAATTCAATATTGGTTAATGCTTTATGTGGTATGACCAATTGATTTCTTTCATTTAATATGCACGATAAGGTCTTAGGTAAAGACCTGCCCCGTTTTTTACCATTGACCACACGGTGGGCTTCTTCCTGCCTTTTCTTGTAGATCGTCGTCTTCTTTTTATATTTCCTCCATGTTTTCTTGTGGTTGACCTCCTTTTTACTCTCCTTCTCCTCCTTCTTCCACCTCCTACTGCTGTTTTAGCCTTCATACCTGCTGTTACTGCTAAAGCTGCTGCTTTTTCTGCTATGCTAGCGTCACTTGATTTTACTCGTTGCCAAGCTATGTCCGCAAGCTTTTTGTCAGCTATTGATCTATTTTTTGAATCGGCAAACGTGGAATATGCGATATCGTGTTCTTTACAAGCCTGATCTAACTTATTTATGCCAGGATCGCCTCTTTCCAGTCGTTTTTTCAATTTAGTTCCTGGTCCGCAATACTGATAACCTCCCGGTATATGAAATTCGTATGGTAATGCGTCTATTGCTCTATTTACTATGGATCCTACTGGAATTCGTTTTAAAGCTTTACTTAACAGAGAAACCGCTGTGGACGTGATCCCACCTCCTCTCCTTACAGTGTCTCTATATGGACTGATGTACTGGAACGTCATTATTGTCCTTTTATAATCGCAATGTACAACTTATGTGTTACCTCTGTGACAAGTTGGACATAAATGAAGTCGTTTATTGTGTTCTTTTATTAAATATCAAAATCACCCCAATCCGATGATCTAAACTTTTTTGTACGAGGGTTGATAAAATAGTTTTGAACAATTTCCCGTTTAATCCAAGTACCTCTCTCAGATTCCAACAAAGGAGTACGACCTGAACCAATACCAATAAGATTGTATACATCAAATAATGCATTTCCTAAAACTTTTACAAGAAAATTAACAGTGACAGCATTATCCACATGTTCAGGGTCTTTAAGGTCTGTTATACGTTTATTATTACAAGTATACACTTTGCTATCCATTTGTGATAATGTGATAGCCTGTCCTACAGTTGCAGCATCATTTGCTTCTCTTCCTTGCGCCATGTTTGTTAATTTTTTATTACTACATATAAAAAACGCATAGTAATTATTTGGATCTAGATGTACTGTTTGTCCTAAGGCAGCCGCGTCTCTATCTGCATGACCCCATGACACATTTGATAACCTTCCATGCCTGCAATCCCAATAAGCGTTTTTGTATGTCAATAAATGAAATTTTTCATTACCTTGAATAAAGTCATCCCCTTGCTTTGATAATACTTCATCTCGTTTTGCAAATCCAGTTGTTTCTTGTTTTAAAGTCTCTTTCATTTGACCCACTGTTGCACCATCAGATGGTGCTGAACCATCTTTTACATTCGCCAAACAATTGCCAAGACAATCGATAACTCCCACATCACGTATGACACAATGATCTTTTATATATTTGAGATTTACAGCATCATTTTCATTTTTTGGATAACCTATATCGTTAATAACAAATTTATAAAAAGAAAATCCATCTTTTGTCTTTTCAGGTATCAAAGAATGTAAATAGCGTCTATTTACGCTGTCTTTTGCATCTTTAGGGTCATCTACGTTGGATATACGTTTATTGTTGGCACTATACGTTTTCCCATTGAATTTTAACGTATTTTTTAATTCAGATGACAAATAACCTTTGTTTATCGCATCACCGTTTTGATTTGGTTTACCAACGTTGATAATTCTATGATCTTCTGCGTCATATGTGTTATTTTGTAGTTTTAATGTTGGCGATATCTTTTCCTTTAATATTTTTAGATTTATTGCATCGTTTTCATCCGTAGGATCTTTTATGTTTTTTAACCTTTTATTACTCATATCATAATCTCCATCAGGTGTTTGTGGTAAACCAGCACTTCTTTTTAAACTATTGGCATAATATAACCCATCCGAGGAGTAACGTCCGAACTTGTCGACACTCATGGTGCAACTGAATAGTATTCTAGGGAGTAACGCATTTTTATGAGATTACCCCACGGTTTCGGAGTTCATCCACTAAAGCCACCCATTCGTTTTCCAATCCAGTATGACCCGCTTCTTTAGCTTCATGTATTAGTTTCATTCTATCCACCAATTTATTGATATTATTGTAATAAATCACATTTGTGTTATATAGTTTCTTCATTAAACCTGTACCCGTAACGGACTTACTTCTTTTTCTTCGTTCCTGAGCACTTACATCCAAAGTGGATGCCATAAATCTTCGTTTTACAGGTTTTCTTTGTGTTAACGGCATTGTTTGTCTTCTAGTTGGTATTAACTTGGATACAAATTCTTTATATTTTAAAGACTTAGATCTAAAAGGAGGCTGGTCAGGTAAATACTTTCTCCTATATGCATTTGTCTGTTCCAAAATATTTTTATATGCTTCCATGTCTTTTTCTTTCACTACCGATACTGAAGGCTTATTTTCAAATAATAATTCAAATAATCCTTTTGTGCCCTTATACCTTTGATCACCAATGACAATATTATCATGTTCGTCAACGTTTAACGGGCTATTACCTATCATTAAACCGTCTTCTGTTAATCTCGCTCCATAACTATGGTAATTCTTATTAGGAATTGTTCCGAGTAACATTTTTACCATGTATTTCCTTCCTAAAGGTCCTTTGTTATGAATATTTTCACCCAATAAGCTTATGTTTGACGGACCTTCCCTTGTCTCTTCTTCTTTTTCCTCTTCACTAGCAGTTGATACAACTTCATGTCCTCTTTTGGCTTTTACTTCATATAATTCTTTTATTCCACTATAGTCCGGTGATTCTAGCTCTCTTTCGGGTTCTCCACCGGTAAAACCACTATACGTAGAGGATTCCAGGTCTTCATCACTAAAATCTTCTGATTTTACATTTTCTCTTTCAAACTTCGTAATAGGTGCAATCGCATCTCCTTCCAATACAGGTTTAGCAAATTTTTTGTTTAATTGTTTCAAGGGTTCAGTAATAGGTTTAAAAGTAGATTCAAGGAATTTCTCCCTCTCGCTAATACCTAGTTTCAATGCTCTGTTTTTAGCCCGAATAGAATCACTAAGTGATTTTATTTCTTTTACTAATTTTTCTTGGTTAACCATGTTTGTAGCAAGACGTGTTGTACAACAATGAATGTGTTATACCACGTTTAATGTATTAATATAAATTTATCAAATCCTATCCTGTATCGACCATTGTTTAGCGGTTGTTCCTTCATAATTGTTAGGAACCCATACTTTTCAGCCCAAGCCTTTCCACACAACTCTTTAAATCGTTCAAATGTCATATCCGCATTTACATGATCAAAATATATATGTTTTAGGTTGGTTTCGTCCTGTTTAAATACAATTAACATGTTTGCATTGTCTCTAATGAGTTGTTTAGGTATTTTGCTGTAAGTTTGGCCAATATAAATGCTATCTATGTTGTTATGTCGACCCATAGCGAAGTAATTCCTTATTGTGTTTTGGTTTTCACAAGATACATCGTCGAATATAAACACGGAGAATGGTTTAGCTTCTTGTGGCTGCATGACACTCTCGCTTGCATTAAACTTTAAATATTTAACTTCAGGCACATTAGTCAGTATTTTTTCCAATAATTGATACTTTGGTTGTTGTAGTGATTTTGAAAATACATATAGATTGTTAAATCGTAATCCTTTAGGGTTTGTAATCAAATTGAATACCACATTAGTTTTTCCACAGTTGGAAGGTCCGGTAACCAGACAACGAACGGTGTTTGGTAACAAATTGCCATGCTTCCCACTATTGAATTCTGAATTATCCACTGTGAGTTCATCTATATTATTAATAGTAAAACTCTCTTTTTGTGGTACTATCTCCATCCTTTGTAATGGTTCAACCTAAAATGATTCTCTATCGTTATATCAAATCCTTTTTAGGTATCCAAGAATCTTCCGTCTTATTAAATCCTAACCATCGTACTTTGACCTTATCTTTTTTCCGTTGCAACACCTTTTCAACTAAATATACATCGCCTACTGTTGATTTTAACATTTCATGTCCATAAAACCCTCCTTCAAGCAATTGTCCTTTATTATCTTTTAAAATATATGTCTCAGGTACTGTAGGTTGTACTTTGAATACAGTAAAAACCTCATTGGTCCAATTTGGCAGGTATCTTTTACTGAATACACCTTTATATTTACTTATTCGCACTTTATCACCCACATTAAATTTTTTAGGCTTTAGTTTTTCAACTTTTGGTTTAGTATTCATTTTTATACGTTTTAATACAAGGTTTTCATTTTTACTAGTTACTTGGTTTGGTTTCATCCCGATAGTCCTATGAAATTTGTTATTGTAATCGTTTATAAGTTTTGGTAACATATCAATCCATATGTGCGATCCTCTGTTGGAAAACATTTTATACATTGCACTTTTTAAAGTTCTGTTGAATCTTTCGATTATTGAGGCTTTTACTTCTGAATTGGTTGAATAATGGTTTATATTGTGTTTTTTCATTAAATTTGCAAATTCCTTATTAAAATATTCTTTTCCATCATCTGTTTGTAAATGTTTAATAGTATGTTTGTCTCTTTGTATAGCTGTTTCCATTGCTTTTGTAACACTTTTGCCACTTTTATCTTTTAGTGGTAAAGCATCTGCCATTTTTGAAAAACAGTTAATAACAGTCAATATGTATTTATATCCTTTATTTTGTTTGCTATAAGGAATCATTTCGATTAAATCCGCTTGATATAAATCATTAATTCCTTTTATCACCGTATTTCTTCGTGGAAACTTTCTTCTTGCAGGTTTATGAAGTTCGTTGACAATTTGTTGCTTCAAGTCCTTCATATTGCAGGTTTCAATGTTTGTTGTATCACATGTATAATCACAATGAATGTTGTTTTAAATATTCACATCATTTATATGGGTCAAGGTCATCCAAACTTGTGTAAAAAAATGGGGAACACGGCGTTGGACTTGCCGTGTTCCCCATTTTTTTACGGAAGGAGAAAGGAATAAGGTTGTAGTTGTAGAAGGACGAAGAATAGGTTACTAGTTGATAGGGTTTAGAGAGTAGTGGCCAAAAGGAAGAGTGTGGATTTTGTCGGGCATAATGTATCTTTTATCATCCCGAGCTGACAACGCTTTTTTAATTTCGGTGACACTGTAGACTTGATGCTTGAAGCTTCGGATATTGTTGAATGTTGCTGATATCGTAGTATCTTCAAACAAACAAGTCTTGTAGTGGTCAAATGTCACGTGTTTTTTCAAATAAGATGTCTTCACTCCTTTTGCTTTCTTCACTGTCGGTGTGTTGTTCTCGTGGTACATCTTAAATGAATACAATTTCGTCATCAGCGCCACTATTTCTTCTAAAGGCATTCCATTTGCTTCATCTTTGAATTTTCCAATTACTTTTTTATATTTTTCATTAAAATTTGGATGGTTTTTCGGATAGTCAGAAAAATCGAAATCTTCTTTGTATGGAAAAGTCCTTAGGTCTTCATACATGTCCAAAGTCTTTATCCAGTAGATAAACGCGTCCGTATCCATGTATGCGACTCCAATGTTTTCCCTTCCGTAATGTTTAACCATTTTGTTATAATGGAAATCATACATCAGGGTTTTACTTATATCCAAAATCGACATACCTATGTATAACGGACGGTCCATGACTATTGTTGTTTTCTTCATACTGACAGCGACTAGATTTTCGTTTATAATCATGGATGTTCCGAAATTTGGTTTTTGCACTAATTTTTCCAATTTCCTAGGATCACTCACTAATTTTACATTTTTGTGTTTTCTTTTGTTCTCCAAGGTCTTCCCAAAGATGGCATTGTTCATTAATTTATAGAAGTCCTTTTCAAATGCTGTTGTCGCTGCAGCTCTTCTTGCAGTGTTGGAATCAATATATGGTTTCAACCAACAAGACTGGGTGAATTCAATTGCTCTATGAATTCTCACTATACGTAGACCCAATTCAAGAGCCTGTTGAACTACCCAGTAGTGAGCCACATAGCGATCCTTATTCTCCAAGGTCATCATCAATTTTGGCCATCTTCCTGTCGGTGAAACTTCAGTCTTGGCTAGGAGAGGCAAGTCGTAGTGATGGTCATGAAGGTGCTCTGGATATTCGAAATCACAGTCCAAAATATAGCCTTTTGGACCATTCTTTGGAATCTGTGAGATGTCTCCAATGGTGGCCGGGTCGATCCATTTGAAGTCAGCGTAGGGAAGCGGATTTGACATTGCCCAACCATAAAGGTTGTTTGCGTCAAAGTAGCCAAGGTAGACCGATGGTTGTTGCTCGTCGAAGCCGGGGATGTACTTGTTGTTGGCTTTGACATGACGTGTTACAGCTTGTGTCAAACCGCCCCGTACACCAGATTCCATCATGAGCACCATATCGATATCCGTTAGAAGTTCCAGTCGACAGTTGGTTGACTTTAGCATAGCTTGCCATGCTAATCCTGGAGATGTGTACGAGTGTAGAGGGTCCAGTCCATAGGCGGAGAAGCAGGTGTTTCGGAATTCTTCCATCACATCGCACAGCAGAGTTACGTCCAATTTTATATAAAAGTCAGAATATTCCCCTAAGGTTTGAATGTTTAGTTGGTTCCAAACATTACAAGCATGATTGTAGTCTTCAACGGAGATTTCACTTTCGTTTAATTTGCTGTTGAAGGCTTCGATCGGTGGTAGACTGGTTTCTTCAAATTTTTCTGTAGATGTTATGTAGTCGTAGGGGAATACTCCTTTACGTAATACTAAGTCCAATTTATCTTCAGGTACAATCTTGCTGGTTTCTTTTAGGTCTTCTCTTCGTAGATTCTCAGACAATCTGCTCAAACTAGATGGCATAAATCTATAAGAGTCTACAAAGCGAAGTTTAATTTTACCTACGGTTTTTGAGAAACTGATGTACTTTTCCAATGTTGTAGCAAGAACATCAATTTTACCATCATCTCTTCCTAACTCTGGAATAATGAAGTGGGAGTCGTAGCCGCTAAGATTGTGTAACACGACAGGGATAAAGTGGGGCAGTTTGTAATTTATATTGCATGAATTACAAGCAGCTCCTCTGTATAAACCTGTCAGGTGATCGTGATCTCTTACTTTTGGATTTTCTTCACTGAAGCTCTTCTCGCATAGATAACATCTTGATGCCATATTGTATTCTTCTTGTTGATTCTCATTCAAAGGTTCCATAGGTACGACATTACCATACAAGCGTTGTACCTTTTCAGCAATGTCATACAACTGGTCTACGAAATACTTAGCGGCTTCTTCACCACGGTAAAGTATTGGAGTGGATGTTAAACCATAGTTTTGCAATTGGTTTTCAGACAAGGTTGATTTCACTATTAGACAAAAACTGTTGGGTTGATGCAACTGATATTTTGTTCTTCTAGTCACTTCACCGTCCGGCAGCTCCTGTGGTACTAACGTAGATTCAAAATCTGCGTAGATGACTACTGGAATCCGATATTGGTGAACTGTTTTGTTAAATTGGATACACGCTCGAGATGGTGGTGGCAGACTAATCTTCACTTCATAATTTTCATTACAAAGTCTTTTGTGTTCTATCAACCACTCTAATCCTCCTTGTCTTATTTCTTTATATGTGAAACAAAAACATCTTTTACACACTGTTAACCTACGCCTCTGTTTTGATAATTGATTTCGAATCAAGGATGCAAAGTCCTTTATCCACACATAATGTGAAATTTCACCCTTAGTGATCAGTAACAAATCAGTGTGGTTTCTTTGCTCAACTTTTACTACCCGCAAAGGATAAACGTTGTTTGAATCATCCAGACCGAAAACATTCACTGAAACGCCAGGATTTTTCTTTTCAAATTTGTCTATGTCTTTCAATGTAACTGGGTAGGTGAGGCCTTGAAAGTTGTAGCGGTGTTCATTTTCGTAATACTCTCTACCAACTCTTTCAGGATGATCTTTAACATACTTGGTTAACATTGCATACTTAAAACATTCATTACCTTCATTTTGCACATTCCTACATGATTCAGTGTTTTGGATTTTCTTTGGTAAAGGGATAAAACTACTACCCCTTAAACCATATCCATGCTTGTGAACCCTTACATCCATACCTTCAATTGATGACAAAGTCCATCCAGATCCTCTTCCTTCATGTTCTTGAAGTTTTGTTATAAGTTCTTCCAAGCATTCTTCAATAATATCATCGATGTTGGAGGTGAAGGTAAGGGTTCGGTTTTTGGTAATGAACGCTCTCAATGCTGTTTCACCATCAGTATTGTTAAACATAGCCTCTAACACCATTCCAAATTTAATAAAATTTAATCTTTGTAGTTCTTCCCTCAAGGTTCCACCAACAAGTTCCTTAGCCTGGGTTATAAATGTTTCCAGTTCCAATTGAACATTATTAATTTTAAAATGTGTTACAACTCGTCCTGGCAAGGCCGTGGTGCGCAGTTGTTTCACATCTTCTAGTTCTTCTTCAGTGTCCTCTTCTTCAGTGTCTTCTTCTTCAAAAGGTCTTCTAGCAGTAGATGGTCCAGCACCAGCAAATTGGATCACACTAGGTCTTCTTCTTTGCATTTGCTGTAGATAGCTGTCCCAGTAGTCCGTCTGCTTCTGGTGCTCTTCCAAAAACCGGTCAATTGAGTCTAAGTCTATTTCATCCATGGTAATATCTTCTTTTCTATCTTCGTCTTCATGTAATTCTCTGTGTATGGTGAAAAGATCTTCGTCTTGAAAGATTTCCCCACAAATGTCGCAAAGAGCCATTTCAAACAGTTTGGCTTTGAATGCACACTCTGTGAATGTCCACGCAATAATGAGCAGCGCACTCCACCGGGACCCTTTATATCCGAGGCAGATAGGTGGGGAAAGTGACGTCATATGGAAACAGGTTATCACTCATGTGCTAAATTTAGCCTTTACACAACCGTTTGTAATACATTTATCAGTAGGCTTGATAAATTGATGATATTTGGTCTAGATTCAATAATTTGTACAAGTTTTTTCAAAGACGTCTGTTTGAGCAAGTTTATGTAGGTCAAGGTCATTTGGAATTATTATTTTGAGCGGGGGATAGAGCACTAAGCAGCATCATTTACTACAAAGTGCTCTATCCCCCGCTCACATTCTTTTTTAACTTTTTGTTTAAACTTTTTTACAAGGGTGAAACATCACCATCAGAGTCGGAATCATCCTCATCACGGAATAGGCAGCGATGACAATACATAATTCTTCTGGCAACTAACATCCTATCCATTGGACGATGGGGAGTGTCTTGTTCTTGTTCTTCTTCTTCGATTTCCAATTGGAATTCCATTTCCGACTCAGATGACGACTCTAATGTTTCGTAGGCGTGCAAGTCCACCTCATTGTCCGTTGAACCAGCTTCGTCAGAGTCCATTTCAATATCCATTATCTCTTCCTCCTCCTCTTCTTGATCAACCGCAGGTAGTTGGTCCTCTACTTCTATAATTTCTAGAGGTATTACCTCCAGAATAGAGACAATTCTGTTGCGATGGAACACGGTGTTGTCAAGTGGAGCCATGGTATGGAAGTGTTGTATCCATCCAATTTGCTTACCCTTTTTATACCCCCACCAACTATACAATTTATGTGGGTCAAGGTCACGTAAAGATACCCTTTGAGCGGGGGATAGACCACTAAGCAGCATGCTAGTCCATTGCCGCAAAGTGATCTATCCCCCGCTCTGTTCTACAAAACCTCAATCAAGTCCAAGTCCAAGTCCTGTTTAACACATTTTATTCTAATTCCATATCCAATTTAAAAATTTCAATTTCACATGGTTTACATTCCTGATGTATCAAACACTCCAGCTCCCTAAACATATCGTCCAGTTCGTCCAAATTATGATGTCCTACTTTTAACACATGAAGGTGGTTCATGCTTTGCATTGTAGCATGACCATCAACAAACAAGTTTCTTTTCCACGCTAACATAAATTGGCAGTTTTCTTGAAAGATTTTTCTCACCAAACAATCATACACAGCCGTCAACATGTCTCTACAATCTTCACAGTGTACCATCACAGAATACCTGTCCAAGTTAGCACCAAGCAGCGATCCACTCATTGTTTCTAGCGTTCCACTGGAAGGTTCAAAGCAGAATGAAGTCTAGATGTATAGACCCCCTCTTTTATACCAGTTAACCGGTTGTCCTTGCTGTAAAGTGGGTCAAGGTCATCCAATGCTACCCTTTGAGCGGGGGATAGACCACTAAGCAGCATGCTAGTCCATTGCCGCAAAGTAGTCTATCCCCCGCTCTGTATTCTACACACACACACACACACATGTCCATGTCCAAGTCTTTCATTACATACCCAATATATATTCAGTTCCTTCATCATCACTATCACTCATCACTGCTTCCACAAACTCCACAGGATTAAAGTTAAATTGTTTCAATTGTTCTTTTAAGTTTTCAATTTGTTGGTCCTTTACTTCTAAAACACTGTGAAGATGTGATATGTAGTCCGCTGCCTCGTTGATGCTTGCTACTCTCGGATCGCCTAACTTCAAGCTGGGAACTACACCCTGCAGCCTGAAGTACGCCATACGCCTTTCTTGCTCCTGCCGTTGACCAGGACTGAGCAAGCCTTGTCCGTCTTGGCTTACCTCCAGCAAGGTCCGTAGCATCGGAGCTTTGCAGGCGTTTGCCCGAGCAACAGTTATGCTGTGGAATGGTCGAGCAGGTCCACGAGTAGCAGGCAGAACGTTGGCAGCACGCCTTCTTGAAGAAGAAGAGGAAGCCTGAGAAGTTTTGGAGTTGAAAGCCATGTTACAGTGCTGTATTCAGCTAAGCAGTACAAAGCAGAATAACCAAACTGCACGTTAATACCCGTATATATACACTTATCAGTGGTGGGGGTACTAGCTAGCCTTGGTAAAGTGGGTCAAGGCCATCCAAAAACATTACCAGAACGGGGGACAGATCACTAAGTGGCATGTTAGTCCATTGCCACAGAGTGATCTATCCCCCGCTCTGTATTCCGCATTCACACACACATTCATACAAACACGCAAGTCCCAGTCCGAGTCTTTACCCACACCTATCCACTCTCATCCTCACTATCATCACTATCATCTAACAATCTGTCACACTTCATAATTAGTTTTTCCCATTCTTTCCGGATCAAAAGTATTTCACTGTGTGCACTCTCCAACAACCTCTTCTTTTCCTCTAACAACCTGTTCTTTTCCTCTATCAATACGTTACAACCTTTAATATATCTTATAGCAGCTCTAACAGTGTCTTCCTGTGAAGATGCACCAACCACTACACCCGGCACTACCTGCTGGAGTTCTTCATACAAGCTAGACTCTCTTCTGGAGGCTCCACTGCTGCACAACTCCGTCTTGCTCGGAGTGAATCCGAAGAACCGAACGCGACTCTTTGACAGGCGGCCCCGCCGGATCGGTCCAGAGCTTGAGCCAGAGTTGGATGCGGTCGGGCCAGAGGTAGAGGCTGGAATGTTCATGGCTGACATGGTAGTATTCAGCTAAACAGTGTAAAGCAGAATGAGAAGACGGTTGATCACCACTCCTATATATACCCATTTTTAGTGGTGGGGGTAACCCCGGGGTGAGGGGAGGGGGGGGGGGGATAGCTTAAGGACTTCCACTAACTTTCCCTTAGTCCTCGCGGTCATCGGTTTTACATACCTTTAGCACACCCATCATTTTGGTTTCTTCAATAACTTTACACACCTCAAAAACCCAAGCAAACAGCTCATCTATGTTGTTATAATTAATTTTTGTCCAGTGTTCATACTTGTGGGTTTGTTTGTTTATAATACATAGATAAAATGTAGACCCATCTCGTCTTATACAACACTCAACTTCCATTCTATGCCGATTTAGCACTTCCCAAACATTGTGTGGATCTATCAAGAAGTCACCACCTTTGTAATTGTACCGTGACATGTTTACACGGAGTACAGAAACGGACTGAAGCAAATGAACGGCTCATACAAGCTTAGTAAGAGCATTAGAGTAAGGGGTATCACGTGATACACGACATTAGTTGTAAGGTTAGCACTTTACTTTAAACAGTAATTTATATGGGTCAAGGTCATTCAAACTTTGAAAAATTTTTACCTCCAAACACTTGTAGCAAGCTACAAGTGTTTGGAGGTAAGTTTTTATTTGTTAAAGATTTTCGTAACTTAGTCTTCACCCTCAAGGACACGGTTTGAGATTGTCCCAGTGACTTTACATCACCGCCAGGTTAAAGTATTATACAAGTCAAGTATTTTTTTTTTATTATTTGACTTGTGTAATACTCCTCTCCCTTACTTTAAGAGGGTTAGGACTAAATTTGGAAAAAATAATTTGGAAGAAGAATTTTTGTTTTTTAAATATCGTCCAACACAACCTAACAATTTAGAATTTCTTTTGGTAGGCCTACATCCTAATCCATTTCCCACACAGATTGGCATCCTTCCCTTCGTATTAGATAGCCTTTTTTATGGATGAAAAATTGTCTTTGTACCATCCGAACGGGTACTTTCATTGTATGAAGGCTGCCATCACCTTTTACAATGATTTCTACTTTGGCATCAAAAGCTCCATAAATTTGAGCAATAAAATAATATTTTTCATCCATTTTAAGTCTTCTAATATCAAGCGGTTGCGGACTGTGGGGATGTCTGGGTTGGGATGTTTTAGACCTAATGTTGTTAAGACTGTAGGGTCTTACTCTCGGAAGATTGATGTTTTTGTTCAAGTGCGTTTGGCAACGGTCTTTATCTAAAACAGCAAACTTCTGACAGCAAAGAATCCCAAAGTCTTTTGACATCCACACGTAATCGCATTTATTACCCTTGCCAGCAGGGAGTTTAACACGCTTACGTTTTTGTGTTGGACGCTTTACTGGAGTGTTTTGGAGCTTGTCAGGTTTAGGCTGGCTAGAAGGAATGGGGGTGGGAGGTGAAGGTTTAAGTAGGTCAAAAGGTAGGCTGCAGACAATTTTGGGTGGGGTAGGTGAACGGGTTAGGTCGATTGAGGGAAGTTCGGGGGAGAAGATTGATTTACGGGGTGGTTTGGTTGGTGTAGGTGGCATGGGGGATATGGGTGAGGGACATTGGGATTTGGTGTAGGATAGGATCTTCTTAGTTCGACTGTAGGGGGTTATCCTCGACCTTGGCGCCTCTTCGAACACCGCAGACTCCGATCCCGAGTCCGATAGCAGAGAGAGTGCTGGAGAGGCTATCAGGACTCGTCCGCTGGGGTTCTTTGAAGATGCCGCAGGTGCGCCAGCCTCTTCCGAAGCCGAAGGTGCGCCAACCTCTTCCAATGTTGGTGGCAATGGTGAAAGGCTGGGCATCGAGGCAGGCTGCGGTGGCGGCGGCGGTGGCGGCATCGTCAGGCAGCTCAGAATCTGCGCTGTCATGAGGTATTCTAGGATCGGAGCGGAGGACGATGAGGGCTGAGGCGTGTTGGCCGAGGTTGAAGAAGCTGGTGGGTAATTCTTGAGCTTAAGACCCATCTTCATGAAGCGAATAAATGAAGAGTAAATATGAAAAGAGTAAATATGAAAAGAAGATTGAAATAAGTAAATAAAATCTCAGGAGCGAGAGAGGACCGTCCGGTACGGGAACCTGGACAGGAATGAGAAGTGCATGCCACCCGGCCGCCTTATATCCCCGCCGGGGCTGCCACGCCCAGGATATCAGGGGTGGGGGTGGGGGTGGGGGTGGGGGTGGGGGTGGGGGGGGGTTCGCACTTTTTGTCGGGGGGGGGGGGGTTTCGCACTTTTTGTCGGGGGGGGGGGTTCGCACTTTTTGTCGGGGGGGGGGGGGTTAATTTAAAACAATAAGCCTCACTTAAGGCGTTTATGTTAACATCGCTGAAGCCTCCAAAAAAGACACACTTATAGACGAGTCAAACCTTGTGTGTTACTTGACTTGTACATTTTTTTAAAAGAGCTTAATATATTTACCTTGTTAATAAGACCTGACTGTTAAAGAATTTTGAAAACTTTTATATATTTAGGTCAAGGTCACGGTAAAACTTTAAAAAATTAAGCCCCACACCCCCGATGGGGGTGTGGGGCACTTGGGTTGTCATCGCTGTAGCCTCCAAAGAGACCCAACTATGACAACAAGGCAACATCCAATGTCGTGTTCCCTTCGCCACGCAAGACTTGTAAACATTTACTGCATTGTCTTTTCAATAGCTAACAAAACATTTACTTAATTTTGAGAGAGGTTGAGGACAGCCCTAGTGGCTTACGCCCTCGGTCCGAGTGCAGGGGCCACCGCAAATTGGCCACAGCTGTGGTCTGCATGTCAGCATACAAACGGACCGAGTCCCAAACCCAGCCGCAATATTGCATGCCTGAGAGGACCCATGCTAAAATTGGTTTAAAATTGTTTTACACGGGGGTCTACTCCCGTACCCTACCTTTACTATTTAACTTTATCAATGCAGTAAATTTTTATAAATCTTTGTGGGTCAAGGCCACACGGACATTAAAAAAATTTCGGCCCCCGTACATCCATGGCGAACCACGAATGTTCGGGGGCCTTGGGGACTAAAAACACAAATAGCTAACAAAGATTCATTTACATAATTTTGAGTTTCCAGAAGGGAAACAAGAGGTTGAGGACAGCCCTAGTGGCTTACGCCCTCGGTCCGAGTGCAGAGGCCACCGCAAATTGGCCACAGCTGTGGTCTGCATGTCAGCATACAAACGGACCGAGTCCCAAACCCAGCCGCAATATTGCATGCCTGAGAGGACTCATGCTAACGTTGGTATAAAATGCTTTTACACGGGGGCCTACTCCCGTTCCCTGACTTTACAATTTACTTTGAGCATTGAAAAAGCTCAAGGGGGGATTGCTAAAACAAGCGTATACACTTTACAAACATATAACACACTTACAACACACAATTGAGCTCAACGTAGTCAATGCTGGAACAAGCACATACACATTAAACACATATAACAAACAAGACACAAAGGATAAAAGACACAGGAGACATAGGGTACAAGTAAAACACTCTCATATAAATCAATTCCCAATACCCAAACGCAAGCGCAATATCTTACAACTAATACAAGTCTTAAAGTTAGAGTAGACTTCGCTAAACACTGAAGGCGCCATTCAATGTTTAGTGATGCCTATGGCGGTCCGTCCCGGTCGTTCACGTTCAACGCGCGGGAGCGGACTGCGAGCCGGCTCTGGCTGGACCCCCTTATATCCCCGCCGGGGCTGCCACGCCCAGGATATCAGGGGTGGGGGAGGGGGTGGGGGTGGGGGTGGGGGGGGGGGGCTCGCACTTTTTGTCGGGGGGGGGGGGGGCTCGCACTTTTTGTCGGGGGGGGGGGGGGGGGCTCGCACTTTTTGTCGGGGGGGGGGGGGCTCGCACTTTTTGTCGGGGGGGGGGGGGGCTCGCACTTTTTGTCGGGGGGGGGGGGGGGCTCGCACTTTTTGTCGGGGGGGGGGGGGCTCGCACTTTTTGTCGGGGGGGGGGGGTCAGGTAAGTTAAGTGGGTCAAGGTCACCCACAACACTTGTACTCTAAGTGTTGGCTATACCCCCACCACAACTGGGTCCCTAGGCTGCACAACACCGCTTCGCCAGTATGTCTCCGGCTTCCATGCGGTGCGTCTCGCTGTTCTTACAGCGAGACATTACGAACTAAATTTCTTACATTACCAATCAACCAATATTTTTGTCTCAAAGTGTTCATAATGAACTGTATCCCAGCATGAAAATAAATATTGTGCAAATGTACAACGAGAGACCGAACAAACTGATGTTTAATGGGTAAAATGATTTGATGCTTTGTTTCATATGGTTGATTGGAGCGTTGTATACGTCCACCCACTCTAAGAATTCCTTTGTTGTCTAGAAATGGATTGAGACTTGCAAGTTTACTGGTATGCTTCACACAGTTCTTCTTGTGCAAACTTCTTATTTCTTCGTCAAAATTGGTAAACTGAATTTGTTTGATTATGCACATCAGAGCATCTTCTAACTCAATTGGTGTAAGGGATCCGCTTTGATTCAGTTGTTTGAGATTGTTTATGAAACGTTGACAGTATGCAGTTACTTTGATAGCCTTGGTGAATGAACTAAATTTAAGATACCACTCACTATTGTTGTCTTGTGTAAGTAATGAACATTTTACAGAGCGTTTTTCAGGTACAATTGAAACTTCTTCATGAACATGTGCATTGATTTCTAAACCTTTGTCTAAGAGCCATGAGGGCCCAAACCACCACTGATCCTGGTTGATAAGACTTTCCCCCAAAACACCTCTAGATGCTAAATCCGCAGGGTTGTCTTCTGAGCAAACATGATTCCAATCTGATATGTTCGTAAGCGACTGAATTTGAGAAACTCTACTACTGACAAAAGTCTTCCATGTGTTAGGAGGCTTAGAAATCCATGCTAGTACAATTGTTGAATCCGTAAATAAGTATGTGTTTGAAATAGGTAAAAGTGACCCAACCTTACTGACTACTTGAGCTAGTAATAGGGATCCACATAACTCCAACCTGGGAATTGTAACTTTCTTAAGGGGGCTAACTCTTGATTTAGCACAAATCAACTGAACTTGCACATGAAATGTTGACTTGCTTCTCAAGTATAAAACTGCAGCGTAAGCTTTCTCCGAAGCGTCACAAAAGCCAAATAAATCATAAGTAAAGTCTGAGCCAAATGAAATCAACGGTCTAGGTATTTGGAGATTTTTGAGGTGACATAAACTGTTGCGATATTGGATAAACTCATCGGACAAATTGTCGGAAACTGACTCATCCCAATTCTTATTGCATAACCATGTTTGTTGCATGATAAGCTTAGCTTTTGTCATAACTGGGCATAATAGCCCCAACGGATCGAATAGACGTGCAATTTCAGATAAAATACTACGTTTTGTGATTTGGATTGGTAAATCAGATAAGTTTATTGAATACTGATACACATCCCGATTTGGATCCCACAAAATCCCTAACAGCTTTATTAGAGAGTCTTCTGACTGAAAATGAAATATTGACTGGCTGGGTGTTACTTCATCTAGGATTTCTTTCGCATTTGATGACCACTTTCGTAAAGTAAAACCTGCCTGATTCATTGTTTCGTTTAATTGATTTTTTATTGACAAAGCATGATCTACACTATCAGATCCGCTAACTAGATCATCAACGTAAAAATCTTCTTTCAATATCCTAGCTATTTCAGGAGAATGATCTTTGATGTCATCTGAGAGTTGATGTAAGCATCGAATGGACAGAAAAGGAGCACATGACGTTCCATATGTCACTGTGGCTAGATCATAAGATTGGATATGCTCTTTTGGAGATGTTCTCCAAAGTATTCTTTGATAAGATTGATCTTGATTAGCAATTAAAATTTGCCTGTAAAACTTTTCAATATCTGCAGTGAAAACAACTTGATGTAACCGAAATCGTATAAGTAACGTCATGATATCTGTTTGAAGCTTTGGACCTACGTAAAGATGATCATTTAACGAGGTGCCTGATGTAGTTTTGCATGAAGCGTCAAAGACCACCCTGACCTTTGTTGTTGAACTTGTTTCTCTATAAACAGCATGGTGGGGAAGATAATAAGCTTGTTTATTGGACATGTTGATAGATGAACTTTCTGCTGGGGTAGGATGCATATGACCTAAATCAATATATTCCTTCATGAATGCTTGATAACTTTCACGTTTTTCTGGTGTTAGTGTTGACTCTAACCGTTTAAATCTGCTCAAAGCTGTTGAAAATGAGTCACCTAATTCAGAAATTGATGGTTTAAAAGGAAGACGAACGCAGAATCTTCCAGATTCGTTTCGAGAATGTGTGGTTTGAAAATGATTTTCACAGATTTCGTTCTCTTGAAGGTTGGTAGAAGGCTCATGATTGACCTCCTCTATTTTCCAAAACTGCTCTAATGAATTGCTTATGTCATTGTCATTGATCGCTAACCTGAATGAATGTATATCACTTGATGGTGAATCTGACACTATGCCTGATAATAAATAACCTAGTTTAGAGTTAATAGCTGATGGAGTGTTTTGTGGACCTCTAACTATACCGTCAAGTAACAATTCTGTGTAAATGTCGGCTCCAAGAATGATATCTATTGGACCTGATTTATAAAAATATGGATCAGCAAGTTCGAGGTTCTGAATATGAAACCAATGATCAATTGATGTATTAAGTGATGAGACATTAGTTAACTTGTTCAAGATGAATGCTTTGACTTGAATGTTTTCGTGTTTAGTTTGAATGATGAGTGAAGTTAATCCTCGTGTATAACCCGCGTGGCTGTTACCTACTCCATGAACTGAAACATTGAATGGCTGTCGAGACAATCCCAATCTTTGAAAGCACTTTTGTGAAATGAAGCTTCCCTCACTGCCGGGATCTATGAGAGCACAACATGATTGATACTCACCATGAGAGTCTTTTACCTTTATCATGGCTGTGGACAGCAACACTCTCGTTGGAGAACCTATACCTGCAGATAAGAGTTTTGTACCTGTCTTGATATTATTACCTTTGGTTGGTTGCTCCTTTTCTTCAGTGCTGCTGGAATCGTTATTAATCAAGTCAAGTTTAGGAGTTTTTTCCTCCTTGAAAATATGTAACAAAGTGTTGTGAGATTTTGAACATATCTTACATTTAGATGCCTTACAAGTGTCAACCATATGTGTCCCTGACAAACAGTTGAAACATCTATGAAGTTGCTTTACTTTCTGCATTTTCTCATATGGTTTGAGACTCAAAAAATCTTTACATTTGAATAAGGCATGGTTTTGTGAACACAAAGGACACAAAGTATCACTTTTGCACATTTCAGTTGAATTTGCCCTAACAATCTTGAATGCACCTGATTTAGGATTCATACCTGATGCATGTGATTTAGGTTTTTGATCTTGACAAGTTTCTAACGCTTGAATGTACTGCTTAATAAACTGCTCTAGATGTGCAAAAGTGGGTACTTCTTTTGTGGTATTACTTAACTCCCATTTAGTTCTCAACTTTTGATCAAATTTGGATGAGAGTAAATAAACCAAAATCACATCCCATTCATTGGTTTCGTATCCAATATTCTTTAGTGCTCTAACATTTACATTAGTGATATCAAGTAGTGATTTCAAATCTGACAATGAACTTACATTTGGTAAGGAAAATAAGGCTTTGAGGTGAGTGTTAACAATTATTTTCTTATTTGAATACCTATCCTTTAAAAGTTCAAATGCAACTAAATAGTTCGATTCTGTGAGAGGCAAAGTTGAAAGAAGATTTAAAGGTTCCCCCTTTAAACTTGACTTGAGGTAATAGAACTTCTGGATATCCGACAATTTCTGATTTTCATGAATAGTTGACTTAAATAAATCGTAAAAAGAAACCCAATTTTCAAATTTTCCATCAAAAACTTGTAAGTGTAACTTTGGAAGGTTTAAGAAACCTGAATCTTGTGAGTGTCCATTTAAACAACTATTACTTGAATCATTTGATGCGGGGGGTGGAATATAGTTTTGTGTTTTCAAAACCTTTTCAAAAGATGATTTTAAGGAGTAGTAGCTATCCTCAAAGTCATCAAAACTGTTGTCAGTGTCATCTAGAGTCAACATAATTATTTGGTGATGAATATCAACAAATTCATTATATAGTTGCTCTAACTTGTCATTTCTTACTTTAACATCAGATATGTCACCTGTATTAACATCAAAATTAGTAATGAATGTTTTCATTTTTGTAATAGAGCCTTTAATTGAAGCTCTCTTGTTTTGTAATAACCTAAGTTCTGTCATGTTTTTAAATACAAAATGTTTTGTTGAGAAATACAAAAATGTCTGACAAACTTACTCAAACTTAAGTGGACTGTAGATAAAATAAATCCATTGCTCAAAGGACCATGTTAAAACCTTGTTAAATTATGAAAATTGTATAAAAATACCACTGTGAAATAAAAAACATGAGGTTTGCTGAAAGATAAACAATGAAACTTTATTTTGTGAGAATGATAATATTTACAAACAAAAATAAATCATATGTTGATTTTCAAAGAACAGTAAAAAGAACAAATAGAAAATGTTCAGCTGTTACCAGGGATTGAGCTGTGTAAATAAAAAAAAATAAAAAATATAAACGTATGTGTCTAGGAAATCTATATATTAATACGCAAGCATGTTTCATTTCCTCCTTTTTTCTCAGCTCGTGTGCATCGTAGGAGAAATCCGCGCATACCGTTAGAAAGGTATAGTCCTGTAGATGAGCAGAATCACATTCTAATTCACATCGGACTCCAGGGCTACGCCCCACAGGCTTTCAAAGTTCCAATGTTAATCTTATGGAGAGATGAGAATTGAATGAATCATAAGACAGCTACTGTAAAAACAACTGCTAGAAATTTAGGAAGAACAGATGTTTTAGTTCTAAAATGTTTTTAAGCTTCTTGGGTCCAGATCAACTTAAAATTTTGATCGAATTTCGATCAGGAGGCGATCTCTAGTTTATATGAATAGGAGATTTAATTAAAAAATTACGCAGTTGAATGCTAAAATTAAACTTTAAATTATTTGATTAACCGAGAGCTAAGAATTTGTGCGGAGCGATTGGCCGGATCTGTCGGTTAATTAGGTAGTTAACAAGCAGAATGCGGCCGGCGTCGGTAACTCTGGCGAGCAGATTATGAACAGTAAAACACATAAGTATCAAACACGCACGCCGCGTGTCGGCCCGCGGCAATTAAATGTAGGAACATAAACAAACACTCCGCCGCCACGTGAAGGATGGAACACCGGACTGGGACCGGTCCAGATCCTCCGTTCCGTGCCGCAGCAACGCAGCGCTGGGAATGACTGCACATGGCGAACCAGTGTGGATATCAGGGTGTTGTACCCACATAAATCCTCTGAATATCACAAATCTACAGAGAGTGTTGTTTAATTTAACACACAAGAATGGTTCTCCTTTTATGTATTCCTGAGTGCCTAAATTTGTTACTTGGAAAATATTTCAATCGAGTCTTATAACTCTTTGTTATCCATAAATTAATATTTTTCACGCCAGAAGAGGATAAACACCATTGAAGTATTCGACCAAGTGTTAAATTGTGGTTATAAAACCAACAATAAATATACTCGTGCGCTGGGTTATTATTGTAATAAAACCCCAGAACTACTACTAAAAGAAACAATTGGATAACTTGTATGTGCCAGTATTTGAGAGAGAGGCAAAGTATTTAAACTAAGAAGGAAATTTCTAACGACAAAATGCCAGTTCAAATGTAGACGGTATCAAATCTGGATCCATTTCCAATTTTTCTTTGGGCTTTTAATCAACTAACAAACAACAGATCGACAAGTAAAATACCAGGGTTTGGAACATTATCTATGAAAACGTAAAATATTAGCCTATACTGGCTAAGAAAGATACAAAACCAAAATATAGTTGACGGTAACAAAGAGGTAATCTTCAACTAAAAAAATGAAAATTAACAACCATGTTTTACTGCATGGTTTAAACCACTACCATACTAGTGATAAACTAGATATTACGGAAGTGTTTCCTTCCATTTCAAATCCAACCTTTTCACGGTGCACGCTTCATGGAGATCAAGACTCTAAATGGTGGCTAACTAGCGAGTTCCAATAAAGCACACAAAGAGGGCTAAAACAAAGGGTAGAGAGTGGGTTGTCGAGGAGGGGCGGGCAATGACGACGCAGGGGGCTGCCGTGAGGGGGGCTAATCATCATCAGCCTACCCCAACACTGCATCAGCACTCAGCAGTGTACAGACCACCAGCCGGCAGCAGCAGCGGGGGCTCAGCGAGCGGGTCACAATTAAAACATTACAACCGCGACAAACTTATCCTACTGTCCATCTAGTTTTATATTTGCATTCCTAATTCTGGTTTTTGAAATTTTAGTTACACATTATAAATGCAGTATCTCTTCGTTTTCTGTTTGTTCTACTTTCTACTCAGCTTTTGAAATTTTTTTGGCATTTCTACCTCTCATAAAGTTAAGCCTTCATAATTTTCTCCTTCACAATTCCCACAACCTTCACCGACCGAAAAAAATCATCCGCATCAACAACTTCATAGTTACTTCGTTCAAATAACAGCCATTGTATAGTAAAATAAATTTAATACTCACAGGAAAGTCTGTATGAGAAACGGTTCTAAAGCTCCATTTTCGTCCATTTAATTTGAAAATTTTTGGTATGGAATGTTGGTAATCATGTACAATTCAACAAAAGCCATTTCAAACTTAACTTTCCCTCTGTAAGGATGATTGTTCAAATAATCCTACTTTTCTCTAAATTCTAAAATGGTTCCTCCTCCCCCATAGTCTTATAACGATTTTTGTTTATTTCCACTCAGTATGACAACAGCGAGTTGTCATTCACCGAATTACTATTTACCTAGTTTGAATGTGCGCCCCAAGCTTTGCTCAGTTGTGTGAACACCCGGGGAACGTTTAAACGCGTAAACGGTTGGACTGCTAATGAAGGAGACGTTTGTCTGCGTGTCGCGCCTTGTGTGTGCGCGCGTGTGTGCGTGTGCGCGTCAACACGCCCGTGCAGGTGACAGAGCGTGTCGGCTCAACCCTCCCCAGCACTGCACTACACTACTTCAACACGTTCTCAAATTCACAATTTCCCTCTCACCAAATCTGCAGCCCGTACTGTGCCAAGCGCTTGTAGCTTTGTTGAATAATTTTATGTGGTGGTTAACTGTTTTCATCATACCTTTGCGATAAACGTTGTTTTCGGAGCAGTCAGCTATGATCGAAAGCAGTTGATTCCCGATGGGTCGGATAAATGTGTTTTTGAACAATATCTTTCGGGACTTGGCCGGAAAACAGTGGTTTTCGGGACTAAGCCGGAAACTTCCAAGATTTTACACCAAGAGCGCTGCTATTCTACTTACAGTTACTTTTTCCATTGTACAATTTTCAAACATCTGATTGTTTTGCTTGTTGAATGAAACCAATGTCAATAACCGAATAAGTAGGTACATCCATCTTTATGGGGAAGTGAGAACGCCGCCCCCGAATCACATAGCTCCACCAAGACGTAATTTTTATTCAAGGATCATATTGATTGTTTGAATAGAAGCAGATGGCTAGAATTATTTTGCAGACCTTTGTTATTGTTTTGATTTTTTGTTAACAAATACACTCATTTTGACATTTAAGATGTCGAAAGAGCGCTTCCTGTGACAATAAGGAGAAGTAATCCTAGCATCAGCGCTTTATTTTACTCTGGTTTTTGGGGGCAAAACTAAAATTTTTAACATGGGATGTCCCTACTTATTCGGTTCTGTATACATTGCCAATGTATACAGAACCTGTATACATTGTTGAAACTGCTGAAACAAATGAAATAACAAACCTCTAATGATATTTGTCGTCATCAATTGTATTGATGCTAAACAGCTGAAATCACTTAAAATACAAGATAAACAATAACAGCGTAAGATTCGGTATACAGGTCAAAATTTACTACCTTTTTCCAAACTGTATATATTTATTAAAGGTTGTATGATGAAAAGTACTGTTCGTAACTCGTCCGAAAGTGGCATATCGGTGCTCGATCTAATTCAAGTACTCGATCTTGCACCATAACGACTACTTTCCTGACTAGTGACGAAATATACTATTTCAATACTAAGACGGTTTTAAGTATTTTAAAAGAAAAAATTGTAGAACATAATGTACCACTGTCAGAAATTGATACATTTCCTTCTCTCTTAGTCCCTTTATAGTGCACTCCTGTGATGTTTCTGACTCTTAGTGGTAACATTACGTCTAATTGAAATGCAAATTACTTCGTTATCTAAACAGTTAAAATAGTCCACATTATATACAGCAATTAATTGATTCTAATCTTTCAAATGTACGTATAGTGTGACACAAAATTTTATGTTTTGGGCACTCGGGAGCTTTTGCAAGCAAGAAGCCAAAATTAGCAACTGAAATTACACTTCGAGTCCATTGGCGGAATCTTAGGGTTTGCCCAAGTTTACTCATTTTTATAATTTTACCAACAATACATTTAGTGAATTAATTTATTTATTGTAGTTTGAAATTAGTTTTCAATTAATTTACAACCAAATCATGCGATTCTCCCATAGGATAAATAGTAATAATTATTTATACAAAATATTGTACAAATACAATACATCCTACAGACGCTAGGGCTATAGAGTGTAGAAACAAAACGCAAATGTTACAGAATGTTATCAACACAGAAACCAAATACAGTGCTAATAAAGCAGAATGTGACCAAGAAACAATTATACCATATAAATGAAGCAAGAAGCAGAACAGCGTATCAAGACACATGCTATAGGAAAAAGGTCAATATTCGTTCTGAATGGAGGAAAAAGTGCTTGAAATATTAATTTTATCTAATCATTTAATAGTTTTGAGATTCTTTTAAGCTGCAGGAAAAAGTGTATTATGAACATTGAGCTTATAATGAACCATAGCTGAATCTAAGTATGTTCTTAAAACATAATGTATATTGCTTTGATACCCATGCTGAGAAAACTAGTTAGTAAGTTTACTTAAAAGTCTGCAGTACCTCCGCCACTTTAATATTTTGTCCCATAAGAACAATATTAAATTCAAAACATTACTGTGAGTTTGTTTTTCGTCAGAAAACTTCAAACTTGATGTAATTTTAAATCTTACCATAGTATCTTTCATTTGACGTGATAGAAGATTAATAAAAAAATATCCACTTGAATAACGAATAAAATATAAATTAGCACCATTTTAAACCATGTTAAACCATTTTAGGAGGTTTATTAAAATATTACTCAATCGAAATTTTCATATTAACGACCATACCATTATGATGAACATATTCAAGTTTCATGCGAATCCGATACATGTTTATAGAGATAAAGTGATTCAAAGACACCTATAATTTTATGGGACTTAAATTCAAAGATGGCTGATTTACTTCCGACTCTTAAGGGATAGAGGCTGATTACTCTGCAAGAAGTGTTGAAGGTTCTTAGCTAACCCTTTTCGAATTTTAGCACCAAGCTTTGAATCGCAATTTATGTACTAGGTGTCGGTGTCACAAGAAAATCTAGTAATGAAGTCTATCCACATTCAAATCATCGGTTGGATTTTTTAACTTTGATATTAAATTTAATGTGGTACACTGTCTTATAAGGTCTTTTTTGGGATTTTGAGCCTCTCCTCATCCATCTTTGAGTACACAATATACTTCTCCCCCTCAAGCTACTTTCTATTATGTCAATGCCACATACTACCCCTAAAACTAAAACGGATCGTTTTGCGATTGATGTTACCTTTGACGGTATTTTTTGGTCAACTCAAACAACAATCATGGGACAAATAGACAAATAGTCTATTATTGTAATTTATAGAAAATTTAATGATTTGTTGATGGCATAAGTTGTTTACGTTTTACTAAACTAGTTTTACTGTGTATTAATTTTTTCAATAACTATAATAGGCCTACTGTGCACAGTGTTGAAAAAACGCATCAGTTAAATTTGAATATCTCAAGAAAATTTTGTTAGATTTTCCAGAGTATTTAATGATTTTATAAAACATCAAAGTATCGCAGGATTGAAACCACAGTTCAAGGTTAAATCTAGCATATAAATCACAAAACAATGCATTTCAACCTTGACCATGTTCTCCTCATCTTCCCCAAGACTTTGTCCCACCGAACAATACTTTTATGAGACAAAGAGAAATAAAACACTACTCTTAAATTGTTTCCCCCTTTCTATTCATCACTAAAATCCCAAGATTCATTATGGGGAGTGAAAATCAATCGAGACTTGGGCGAAGAAAGACTGTTTAAAGCAAGTGATTGAGATGCTGGGGAAGTGAACGACATCGCAGCGGCTTTCATTTAACAGATGGCTCGAGCGCAGTTGAGGAGTGCAGTTTAACTTGTGCCGGGGTCCGATGCTGCATAAAGGCCTCGCTCAGGTATTCTCTTTTATTCGAATATCGCAAGTGCAGTGGCAGCATGTCTTCATTAAACGGACAAAAGGATGCCCCAAGGCTTCGGCAATACTCCTGTTGACTGTCTATTGTGTTTAATTATTCATCTGCAAACAATATTACTTTGTGCAAATACTGAATGCGCTTTATTGAGTTTAATTTGACATTATTAAGATCTAACAATTTAAATAGTTAAAACACATTATGGAGGGTGGTTGTACTCTCGTTATAAGTATCAATAATTTATGATTATCTTTATCAGGAAAGTAATTATTT
This sequence comes from Neoaliturus tenellus, assembly GCA_030545055.2. Lineage (NCBI taxonomy): Eukaryota > Metazoa > Arthropoda > Insecta > Hemiptera > Cicadellidae > Neoaliturus > Neoaliturus tenellus. The sequence goes on along the minus strand of CM061533.1, from coordinate 152,783,139 downwards.
ATTGTGTCGTGCTTTGTAAGCCTAACACAATACATACCATATTATCAATACACTCCCAAATAAATCTTTAAAAGATTCTTTTATGTTATTTAAACACATTTATTGAAGTTTTATAATCTTATACTGTAAAGCGAGCACTGTTTGTACGGGCAAACGTTTTTCCGCCAATTTTAGGGAAATTTCCCTATAGGGAATACGCTATTACGGTGGTAGCCATGGTAAGACCTAAGCCCGGGACCACTTTACTTTTTCATTTTGAGGTCCCCAGAAGCCAAAAACACCATTCGTTCATTTTCATATATAAATATATATATATATATATATATATATATATATATATATATATATATATATATATATATATATATATATATATATATCTATTTATGTGTCCGTTATACTGATAACTTTTGAAGGGGACCTCCGATTTTGATGAAATTTGGTATGAAGGTGTATGACCAGGTCTATTTTCATGAGTTCGCGAACCAGCATTGTCGGGTTATGGGAACGGGGTTTTATGGGGTTTCAAAGGGGTCAAAAAAGGTTTTTTGGCATTTTTCGACCTTAATTTTTGAAATTCATCAATTTTAACTAAAACCATTTGAAGGAGCTTAAAAAAACAAACAATTTGGTATTTTGAATTTTTATCATAGCATAACTAATCACGGGGAAAATCCAAAAATGTGTTTTCCATGTTATTCTTAAGGGAAATCAAGAAAACCCTATGTCTTGCTTACTTATTGTCATAACCTAATCAAATTTGGTATGTACATTATCTAGATAAGGTTTAAATTATACTCGCTTACAAAACCCATATGGCGGCAAACCTACATACTCACCCCCATGTGGTTTATGGGGAAAATAAAAAATTGTTAGAGGTTGATACAATTCTGTGTTTACATTCACCAATTATTGATTAACTTAGATTTTCTAACAACACCCAATGGCAGCAAACCTACATACTCGATCTTATGGTGTTTTTATGGGGAAAGTAAATAATCTGAAATTCCATTGGAAATTCGCTGAGTACGCAGGTCTGCTGCGACGGGGGTATTTGTTTAATTTGGCGGTTTTAGCCATGAGAAATTGATTGAGACCTTGGAGGAATTATATATATAATTTTTATTGGGACTGGTCCCATGGCTGGGAAATATCTGGGTGGGCTAGAGCTCTTCAAAAGTTAACATGTTATCCTTACGGAGATTTTTAGTATAGTATAAAAAATCTGTAAAAATAAGATAAAACTGTAAAAATAAACTAACATTACTTTTTCAACATGTGGCTCATTAAATCGAAATCAAGAGTGAGTGAAGCGATCGAGCTTGTCGGGGGCGAGTGAGCGGAGCTAACGATCTTTGTCTTGAAGAGGAAAGTGAGTTTATTAATTTTACCAAGCATACGCTCAGTCCCCTGGTACTAAATTAAATTCAAGCATTAGTTAATTAATACTTTAATTAATCAATAATATTAAATAATCTCTGGATTTAAACGTGATTCGTTCTGTTCCACACAAGAGTTATGTGAAATGGAAAACAAAATCACAGTACTTTATATTTGGAATAAAAAATTATGGTTAATAGCTGCTATTAATAAATGGTTTGTGTGAACGAGTTTACGAAGGGCATTTAGATTTTGAATAAAACCCCCCCGCGTTGCAGAAAACTTGAATACTCAGCATATTTCTAATGAAATTTCAGATTTTTTACTTTCCCACATTAAGTAAAAACATCATAGGAATGAGAATTTATGTTTACTGCCATGGGGTGTTACAAAATGTAGGTTAACACAAAATTGTATATGCTCTGTCACTTTTTATGTTTCCCATAAATACATACCATGAGGTGAGTATGTATGTTTGCCACTATATGGGGTTTGTAACCAAGTATAAGTTAAACCCTACCTAGATAATGTATATACAAAATTAGATAGATCAATAGATAGATAGATATATAGATAAATAGATAGATGGATAGATTGATTGATTGATATACATATACTATGAAAATGAACGAATTATGTTTTTTGCTTCTGGGGTCCGACCTCGAAATGAAAAACTAACATGGTCCCGGACTTAAGTCTTACCGTGACTACCACCGTAATAGCGTAGTCCCTATAGGGGAGATTCGCTAAAAATATTTTTGCCACTTAAAAAAAGTGTTCACACGCTTTTATAAAATCTTTAGGCCTACAAAGAATCGGTCTCACCAAAGGAATATCAAATTGAATTGGAGATTCAAACACTATTTATTCTACCCAAACCAAAAAATAAAACGTATAATATGTCAAGTTGTGGGATTGGTGGAAAAATGTTTAGCAACGTCTCTTATGTTAAATTGATCCAACATGGCGGCACTCCAACGCTCAAGTATGCTCACACGACTTGTATTTTCTCTATTATCCCACTTGGTGGATAGTGTACCTGTCCCGGCGACCTTTTCTGTCCGGTTCATGTGAGCAAGGATCACTGCAGTTTCAGCATAAGTATACCATTACAAGAGTGTCTCCATAAAAACAGATAAGTTATAGTTCAGGAATATCAATGATTCAAAACTTTAAAATTTGCATAACACAAACACATAACATTTAAATCGTGAAATAAAGTAAGAACTAGACAGAGCGGCTTCTCACATGCAACGATGTATATTCCTTTGCATGCCCTCTTGTCAGCCACCAGGTATCAGATAAACTTATTAAGGTATAAATAACATTAGGTCCTATCCAAAATTTCCCCTGATTATGGTCTCAGATACTATTTATGGTAAAATTTGTATTTTTTGTAATCGCTGGTTTTTTGTTGTGTTGTTTTTTGTTTTTTGTAAGTTTTTTCTTATAGAGGCTACTACGGAATTATGTACTAAAACGTTGTCTTTTCAGCTGGATACACTCATCATAGCAGACATAACACTCAAGCAGCAAAGCTTACATTAATTCAAACAAATTCGGCAACAATTAGATGTTCGTTATGGAACACAATTACACACTATAAACTACGGTTTAGCTCGATCGAACAATGAAAAATTCTAACTAAGGTAATGCTTCTTGTATAAATTTAAAGAACAATAAAAAATGCACGAATGGAAACGTCAGCTACATAAACAGATTTAAAAAGATAGACTACTGTAAAATGTTTGGGTGAGGACAGATTTCAGTTTCAGGGCAACAAAACATTACCATTATATTTTCCAACTCGAAGATTCAGTTGTCCGTTTGGTATAAAGATATTATTCCTGATTTTAATAAATTTCAATACTTTATACTTACTCAATAATTCATAACTAAGTAGACTTTAGATAGGTAAAAATACTATTCAAGTTAAGTAGAAATGTTAACATTCGCTGGTTACAATATTTTGTTACGTGTGTGGAATATGACCTTTAAATTTATTTGTCATTTTTAAACTGCTTAAACTGGTATTTAAATTAATCTCAGGAATCATTAATATACAATCTATACACTTTTCAGAAGAGTAAAGTTTTAAAAAGTACCTAATACCTACATCGGGAGATTGCTAGCTGGTTGCTGATAGATGGGGCACTTACCCAAGGTCCATCTGGGATCCTTAGAATGACTATTTCCTTAGAAGAGTCAGAAATTTTAAGGAAAACGACAAATATTCAGTAAGGTGTGTAAGGTGGTAGACAATGTTGTGTATCGGACTCTGGCAAGGTGGAAGACCATCAGCCACCGCGCAGCCCAGGCGCGACACGCTCAAGCCTATGCCTAAACCAACTGATGAATATGTAAGTGTTGTTCTGAGTCGAATAAGTCGTGAATAAAGTCAGTCGTTCAAATATTAGCTGGTGGTGGGAGCGTCCGCTGCATCTAAAGTGACTCTGGGACCGAAACAGAAACCTCAAGGCCGAGGGAGCGTCTGGCTACCTCACTACAGGAGTGCTGGATATAGACATGTTTATAATTTCATAAATGCCTATTCTAAATAGACGATTTTTTACTTGTCAGAAGGAATATTGTTACAGAGTTGTGGCTCCTGAAGTGGGTCAGACTCCGAGCACCCCAAAGCGTATACGGCATAGATAAAGACTGAAATAAATGTTGTTGGTTACATTTTTCCTTACGAGTAAATATATTACTTTACTTAAATATATTTTCTACTCTGACAAGGACTGATTTATATTAAAATTTAAATGTAAATTTGTTAGAACAAAAATTTATAAATTAAAGACGATACGCCGAAGTCTTTGAGCGGGAAGGTATGATAGGTCGATTACCAATTGTACATTCACCTGAAGGGCAAACAAGTCAACATGCCTTTCAGAGTGACTGTGAGTGATTTTTCATAGTTGATACCGCTTATATCCTATATCCATTTAGGGAGACACAAAGATGCTTTAAATAGATTATTTCAGTATTGTAGTACTCTTACAACAATTACTGGTGTTATTTGTGTTCTAGAATCGTCCCTAAAATGTAAGACAGAGTGTACTCCTTTGTTTCCACGGTCCACTGATTAACTGAGAGTGTTTGGTGAATGGCTTATATTAAAGGCACAGTGATACAATGGGCTTACTCACATTGGCAGGCTTTATCAGGACATTTTACTATCGATTACACAAATATTTCGTCTAGGACTGACAGTTGCAAGGCTCTGCACCAGCCGCCCTCCCAGATGGCCGATGTCTCGTATCATCCACTCCGCGGTCAGGACTGTCCTCCTCCGGTTTGTCCAAGTCGCTCGCGCGGAGGTCCGGTGAGATCCGACACCGGACAAGATGACATCCGGCCTTGGGATCCGGACCGATTCTCACGTCGCAACCCATTCACCGCTTCTATTTGTATCCATTATATCACCATTAGCTCTCATTATTTCCACGTTAGGGAAGGTGAGGCAGTGCGCCCCCCTCTTTCTCTCTCCCATAAATTGACTTATTTACGATTGGTTCCAACCTCCGTTATGCTGCATCTTTACAAAGACTTTTTGTACGCTACGAATATTTTCACCTTGACTGATTTGAGTATTGAGACATTTTGTATTCTGATGTGCCGGTTATTCTTTAAAGTCACACGACACAATGTCGTGTTTCACGATATTCAAGGCTGTGTAGACCGTTACAATTCAAATTTAGGACCTTTGTTTCCAACAATATGCATAATAATAACACTAAGAACTGGGAAAACTGTGGTGTATTAGTGTTACTTACCTTAGAGTGTATGCGACGGCTTAGCCTAATTTTGAACAGTTAATTTCGATTGGAATTCGTGGTCGGATGAAAGTCTTACTATTTCTTCGCGCAAAAGCTTTAGATGATGATTTGTTTTATTTAGGGTTCATCTGATTTTGCCTTTCCACTTTCCACTTTCCACTACCTCCCACTGCATTTAGATTTCAACAAAATCACAGGATTACAATAAAAAGATGATCATGTCAGCATCTACAAAACTATACGGCAGGTCAGTATTTTATCTTTTCTTGTCATGTATTTTTCTGTGAACGATTTTCAGCTCAACGTTTTCAATCCCAGTCCAAGTTCTCCTCGATGCCGTGCCAGCTGTTATCTGAGTGCATTACCGCTTCCACTACGTACTCGACTCGGGTTTCAAACATGCGTGTTAACCACGGGAAAGGCTCATTTACAAACCAACTTCCCTTCAAGTCGACAATGAGTGATTCACTTGCAGCGAGTTGTGCAACAGTTTAAAATATTTAATGAACAAAACAAGCTGGACTGAGTGCCAGTGCGTGGCGCAGTAGACAGACAGACATACGGTCCCGGCCCGCAATTACTGTGCTGGAGTCGTTTACTGTAATCTGTTCTCTGTTGCACGTCTGTGTGGAATATTAATCGATTAGACCACTTCTAGACCCGTTCCAGTAAAAACTGACTGGACGCCAGTTCCAGTAGTCTACGGTCTCCTCTCTCTAGCTGTATCATGTGTTCATGATGTTTCTCAGTTGGAATACCGTACTTCAAAATACTTTTACGGGATATTTTTATTTTAATACATTATAATGTTCATAAATATAGAAAAGGGAAATGGGAAGTACAAAATCTAAAATAAATTGAATGCAGTTACGTGGGTATTTATAGGTTTCATTAGGCTTGATGCGTTTTGTTTTTTTGTGTCTATCTACGCCAGTGGCATTTTTTAAGTGACAATTTTTATTTTTTTATTTTTTTTTAGTGAAAATTTGACGGGGAACGGTCCAAACGTCTTGTTACTATCTAAAATCGACCTGTTGTTAGAAAGCATCTTCAATTAATAGCCCAATGACAAATGGCAACTGGGTCCTGAATCGAACCCTTAAAAAACTACTAATTTTTCTCAGGATCTAACCAGCAACCTTTGGATTCAAAGGCGAGCACGATAACCACTCAGCCAGTCAATGCGTTCATTGTCCAAGCTGTTTTGATTTATATCAGCGCACCGCGCACCTATCTTAACAAATGTTCAATATGGTCAAAAATGAGTATTTCTGAGCCAAGATTATTTTAATCAATAAGAGGGCGTAAAGCTTTCACGGAATTTCAAAATTTGACATTTCTATTAGCATAAGAAGTGAAAAAATCAAACGGCATCTTGCATTTGCATATAAGGTGTCTAGGGTATTAAATTTTCTAACAATAAATCATTTGTATCAGCTTAATAGCCCAATTACTAAAGGTAATTAAATGTAGGACTGATAGAACTATCGAAACATTCTGAACAACATAGTTATATGCAGAATTCCCATTTAGAATAAATTATTCGACATTTTCAATTCAAGATTTCGTATACTTCCTGAACCGCATATGCTTCTCTTTCTCAACGGGATAATTAATTATCCTTTCTGATACCAGAACGAAGATATTTTTATATGTAAAATATAGGGTTTTCACAGACCTTTCAGAAAATTTAAAGAGTGGAGGAAAACCGCTTAACATATATCATACACAATGCCTCAAAAATTAAACCATTAAAATTCCATACATACCCATTTACCTCATCAACTAAAATTCCTGAGCGGCGGTTGGTCAGTGATAGCGATCGTGTGACATTCCTCGCACCTTCGCGCCTCAGTCCTCAGTCCGCAGATCAAATTCGACGAGACACCGTGGGGGGCCGCCTAGATAGCGCTAGTGAGGCAGATAACATTCACCCTGTCACTCGTGGAGCTAATTAGTTGTATAAACAATGCGCGGGAGCTAGATCAGCTGTTGGCCTATCTCTACCCGCCATCGCTGCCATCTTGTCACCGCCTCAGTCACTCTCTAACTGCTATTTTATTGGTCTCTTTCAGCTTTACTTCTTCTCCGGCGTCGGTTGTTGCATTCACGTTCTAACTGCTGTTTAAATCTGGCTCTAGCGGCCGGACACCTCGCCAAGGTCCTTAATGCCGACGGCGGACCTCCCATCAGCCTGACGTATCTGACGACAGGCTCGCGGAACAGCCGTTATACTCAACGATCACCGAACCACGGTGGGGTATCTTAAGAGTCTTCATCACCCCTGCGGAAAACGTCAAAAGCATGCGTTCGTAGTCCCCTGTTTCGGACGACATTTATGAACCGATTTTATTGGAATTGGTCTCAAACTGGTCAGAAAGAGTGCCTGCGTGGTTCTTGTACCTCATAATAATAAAAAACGTACTCGATAGTACTTAAAAATACAGTTAAAAAAGGAGAAAATTACTAGATATTTAACATTTTTTAAAAATACTTTTAAGAAACATTATCGAACTATCGAGGTACAAGAACCACGCAGGCACTCTTTCTGAACAGTTTAAGACCACTTTCAGTTAAATCGGTTAAAAAATGTCGTCCGAAACAGGGGACTAAGAACGCATGTTTTGAGCAAAAACGGGGTCTGCGAATTCGTCCGTTCGAGGCGCTACTAGCCTTTTCGCAAACGTGGTCTTTTTCACTAACACAAGCACACACACACAAACATTATCGCATTATAAATCACTCAGTGATGTTGGGGGACACATTCCTTGTATTTATTTGAATACTTCTTTATCCATCTAAATTACTCGTACAATTCAATTTTAGAACACGTGTGTTTATACAGCACTATGGTTCATTGGCGATTGTTTTTTATGTACTCAAGACGAGCAGTACATTATTTGCACTATACTGGTTTTTACAGTACATAATACAGAAAACTAGTAATGTATAAGTTTGTATTTTCAACTTCTCACAGATGAGATTCAAATTTTAATCTTACAAAAAAATAGCCTAAACCGTTCATAAATTTTTCTAATGGCAGTGTTAACAAATACTGTAACACCGGAAGTGCGCGGAATACGGTTCCGCCTGATACTACCTGAAGGAAATTCCTTTTTATAAGGCCGGCGACACACTACTGGACCTCCCATCAGACCGTATATCGGACCAAGCATCGTACCGAACATTACATCGTAAAGGGACGTAAATTTACTCCGAACATTTTGCCGAGCAAGTCATCGGACTGAGCATCGTACCGTACATTACATCGTAAAGGGACGTAAATTTACTACGAACATTTCGCCGAGCAAGACATTGGAAAGAGCATCGTACCGTATACATTACATCGTAAAGGGACGTAAATTTACTCCGAACATTTCGCCGAGCAAGACATCGGACCGAGCATCGTAGGCCTACCGTACATTACATCGTAAAGGGACGTAAATTTACTCCGAACATTTCGCCGAGCAAGACATCCGACCGAGCATCGTACCGTACATTACATCGTAAAGGGACGTAACGAACATTTCGCCAAGCAAGACATCGGACCGAGCATCGTACCGGACATTACATTGTAAAGGGACGTAAATTTACTACGAACATTTCGCCGAGCAAGACATCGGACCGGGCATCGTACCGGACAAATCCACCAAGCGAGGTGAAGGAAGTTTATAGAGGGATAGGGAGAGCGTGAGTCAGGGCGTTAGATGATGGGGTGGAGAAGGGAGGGGCTTTCCATCCCGAGCGTTCGGGGCCACGCTCGGTACGGCGTTCTTACCAAAATTGACCTTGACACACTACCGTACATCGGACCGTACACCTGACCAATCTTTTCTTTGATGTTTCGCCCCAAAACAGCCTCCAGTGAGGTTGGTCCGATGTACGGACCCCTGACACACTTCCGGACTTGCTGTTTGTTTTTGCTCGGTACAATCACAGAGTAAAGAAAAAAAGGTTCCTTACTCTGTGGTACAATGCTCGGTCCGGTGAAAAGTCAGGTAGTGAGTCGCCACCTTAAAAGACAAATCCCTCACTCATTAATTACTAATCATCACATTTTTTCGTTACGCAAGAGAGTTGAAATTTGGTAGGCCTACACTGATTTGTTCAGTTCTCAATAGGATAACGTGATAATGACGCAATTTAAACGCAAATAAATCTTAGGCAGTTCTGTTTATAAGGGAAAAATGATTTATTTTATTAGGGAAAAATTATCTCATCTGAGCAGATTTCATCATCATCATCCGGAGAAATTTTTTAGCCTATAGTTGTTCTAATAAAATACCGACATTTGCGTTTGAATTTTCAAAATTATTATGATCGGCTGATTTAATTACTATATTTAATTACTTTGATTATTTATTTAATTCTTAGACTCTGGGCCAGAGTCTCATTGACCACTATTTAATTAGAGCCTTCCATGGTCTGAGAGAAAAGAGGTACGGTCGCACATGCCATTCAAATTACAATTATTTTATACTGCTTTACAGAAAAAAAACATTAAAAGTAAAATCCAGTGAAGCCATTATGCTGTACAAATTTAACTTACTGTTGTAAAAAAGCTGCACCGAAAAACACAGCTAGATGTTTCGACTTTCAAACACTGAGGCTAGAAACATAAATAAACAACTTCATGGTTCCAAGCAATTAGTAAACAAAATTGTAATTTTAATTGGGCTATTTAATTAAGTATATTACGAGTTATAAGTATACTAGTATAACTAGTATAACTCTTTCATAGTTGGGTTAATTCGAATAAAATTATCAATATAGGCCCTATACGCAATTTAGCATACATTACAAGAGGTTGATTATATGTCCTTTGTTAGTGGGTGTCAACTAACTGTTTTTGGTGTGCGGGGGTTACCTCTATACATTGCGTCAGATTATTCCAAAGAAAATAATTACTTTAGTTCCATCATTTTAAAATTACTTATTTTGTTTAGTTTCTGTATTGTCTGATCATTCTGGTTCGCGAACTCATTCAAGTAGATACTGCCTTACACCCCTGAACCAAATTTAATCTAAATCGGATGTTCCGTTCAAACGCTATAGCTAATATAATAATTGAAAACCATTAATTAATTGTAATCGCTGTAAAATATTATTCGGCTATATTGAAATGGAAAAGTTCGAGCCTAATATTAATAATAATTTTAAAATACTCTTCAAATGTAGACAGGAAAACGCTGCAACAGCATCGGACTGGCCGAACTCTCATTGTAGCGAGTCTGCGCGTGCGTGTGTGGGACGTCGCAGTCCGATGTTTTTAGAAATGTACCCGCGCCTCACCCCTCGCCCTAGTTGGGCGCACCTGACTGTACTAGGACAGTTGTAATGGAAATCAGAGTGTACGATGGATATTTTGCCAAAGGTGATGAAGACTCTTAACGTGTTCGATCGCGAAGCGGCAGTTTTGGGTATAAATCTAATGTGTTGTATGTAGGCCTATCACATCACAACAATTGACCTTGAAGAGAGTGAACCTCTCTGCCACGACCTCTTTTAACACAACGTAAAGAATGAACAATAAAAGGAATTGAAGAATATTGTACAAGATTAAACTCCCAAGGTTATAAATAGAAAATAATATGTTTTATCGTTCTATTTATAAAAGAGGATGTTGGTAGGATTATATAATAGATATATATACAGGGTTAGGCAAAAGTCTGGACACCCCCAGTTAACTTTTTAACGCTTTGCAGTAGGAAACTCAAACTCGGCACATGTTAACAACATGAAAAACTGCTCTTTTTCATCAACTACACAACTTTGCCCCTGCCCCCAAAATGGGGTATTTTGGGGTCAGCCCCAAATTTTCAAATGTAAACCCCTAGTGAGTGACACCTCATTTTAAACGGTGTCTCAAGAGAAATTAAATGGCGCAAACCGGAGGTCGATATCTCACCCCTAACCAAAATGGCAGCCATTTCAAAATTTGAGATGGGCAAGCAAGTGTAAGTCTGGACACCCCCAATTAATTTTTTAACACGTTGCAGTAGGAAAACCAAAATCGGCATATGTTATCAACACAACAAATGCAATTTTTCATCAAAGACACAACTTTGCCCTGACCCCCAAAATGGGGTATTTTGGGGGCAGCCCCAAATTTTCAAATGTAAACCCCTATTGAGTGACCCCTCATTTTAAACGGTTTATCAAGAAAAATTGAATGGCACAAACCGGATGTCGATATCTCATCTCTAACCAAAATGGCAGTCATTCTAAAATTTGAGAAGGGTAAATTGACATTTGTTGAAATTAAATCAGAAAATAGCTTTTTTAGAATCGAGAATATCTGGAATTATTTTAGAATTGAACCTACTAGTTCATTTCTGCTACTAGGTTCAATTCTGACTTTTGCCTAACCCTGTATAGGATATTTGTTTATTTGTGAACCACTGGACCGTTTGCCATGAAACCCGGTACAGTACATAGATGGAAAATTTCACACAGAAGGTTTGTTAGTCATTAGTTTTTGTTTCGCCCTCAGGGCTTAGCCCCAGAACAGTCATAAACATACCTATGTCAGGGTTTATTAACTCTCTTCCAGCTGTTGTCGTGGAAATGAAATCAATGTTCAGGTTGACATTGCAAAGCATAAGCTAGTCTATTATATACCTACTTACCAATGTGGTCTAAGATGTTTCTCATATCAAGGTACTAAATTTGAAGTATTTTTACTAAATAAAATAGTATACATATTTAAATTATAACACTAATGTAACTATTATATGGATGTTTTTATCACAATGAAACAAAAACTAATTTCTAAATTACACTTAGGAATAATTACTTGTGAATGAATTGTTTAAATGGTTCAAATCTACATCATTCCTCTGTCGCAGGCTGTCAGCTATGGCCAGGACTGCAGTCAGGAAGAGATTCATCACCGAAGGGTTAAATTTAATCTGGCTCCGCAAATACGAAATTGGATGTAAACCATAATAGCACACATTATAATGCCGATGACAACCCAGAAGATCAATATGGCTTACGTCTTCCCCCTCGTACAATTACTCGACTCTCGTTCCCAATTTATTTTCAAAACGCGTTTCACACGTCTTGGGCTCGTCAGACATCCACTTCAACATTAATTTTCAACCAGCCCTTTCTCCAAGAATTTGTATGTGCCTTGGAAAGCTTTCATATTTTATTCCAGGGTGTGGGAATTTTCTGAAACGTTTGGTTTTAAAATAGCTCTAAAATGTAAAGTCATATTAGACTAAAAGGTTTAATAGTGGTATTTTGTAGATAGCGAATAACTATGACTTATTGGATATTATGATAGAAAGTAGCTTAACTTTTATCGTAAGTATTAGTTTAGTGTTTTTCATAGAATATATATAAAAGTGTAATAGGCAACCTCCAAACATAGTTATGCCAGAAGATCCAAAATAGTCAATTGACTGTCAACAGTCACTTTAGATGGTGCTGGTACATGATTAATTATTATTACATAACATTTTATATCATATGATACTTTGATTTATCTTCTTAGGTTATTTTAGTAAACATTTCTCAGTAAGCTTATTTCACTGATATTTGAGAGCAAAAAAGATTAGCCTACTTTAAATTACTACTGAATTTCTAAAGGGGAACCAACTTTATACAATTTTCAGTGGCGCACCCACATGGAGGGATAAAGTGGATGTAGCCCCCCCTCAAGATTATTTTTTTAATTAGGAAAAAAATATATTTTTATCCGCCAATAGTGGACACATTGGGTACTGAATACTAATTTGCGGGAGTTACATTTTACTACAACTGCGAAATAATAGCTGCATTCCTATTCCTAAGAAATGCACTACAAAATAAATAAAACGTATTTTATAATTTTACAAACTCCGCAAAGGAAAATTTCTCGCGCTCGCTTGATTTGTTTGTTTCTGGTGGCGGGTGGGAGCAAGAAATATAAAATGAGAAGGAGGTAGGTGACGTCAACAAAAGCAATAACAAAATCGATGACGTCTAAGGTGCAGGACCCGCTACAATTAGCTTCAATCAGCTGTTGGTGGCACCTACCTAGGTTTGTTATAGATACATTGGGTGGGAGAAAAGACAGGTGGGAGAAAGGGGTTTTTAGACCAGTACAGCAGAAAGTGGCTTAATAATCTCAATATACACAGGGGAATTCCAGTTGACACAGACAGTGTATTATCCATAATGAAGAAGACCCAAAGAAGACTCAATTTTGCTTCATAAGACAGCTGATGCTGATATAAGAAGATTTTGTCAAAATAAAACCTAAAATCTTAATCTGCTGGGTCTTATCATTCATTCCTATAATCCCTATACAAAACTTGCATTCAAAGAGCTACAATAAACTTTAAGCAATGCCGTAAAAACCGGGTTTTCTATGTAATTTTTGAAGGTTTTCCGTCGGTTGGCCCAAGGACCAAAACCCCTCCCCCCATGATTATTTTCCACTGGGGTGGAGTGGCCACTGAGCCTTTTACAAGTTTTTGATAATTTCTCCAATGTACTTCCAGAATTCTCCTTAGGAATTCTATTCAAACTTCAAGGTGTCGCTGCTACTTCGAGTAACAAGAAAATAGAGCGAGGACATCAGAAAGCTGAGGCAACGTCTATGCCTTTCATGTTTCCTTGGGATAGCTATCTAATTGTAGCTTTTAAACAAAAACATGCAAACAATTTCTCAGAGTCTTTCTGATAAGACCTAAACTATGCGAAGAGAAAGATTGAGCTTACCAAACCTTGCGTGATCTCCAATTTTAGTTCATGTTTTTACAATTAAGCCCTCTCCACTGGACAATTCCTCCTCCCCCAAAGCACTTTTCGCCACCAGCCTCCCTGCCAGCACCCCCGGCCACGGGTCGCACCGGTCGCGCCGCGGTGAGCGAGGCTCGCGAGGTGACAAGATCGCGGCCGGAGCGTGTTCAGGGCTGGTGTGCGGTAATGGTAATAGTCCACGATCCAGATGCGAGCACCCCGATTGGCTGGTTTATGGCGACAGTGTGTTTACTATTGCGCCAGATAATGGCTAATAATTACCTCACGTAATGGCGGACTAGGCTCCTAGATCGGCGATGTGCGGCGCGATGTGCGCCACTATGTCATGCGCGCTTCTGACACACTTACATACGTTACAAACACCGGCAGCAATGCAGGCATTCGCTCTTACATTCCCAGTGAAGAAATTGGAAACGTCATAAAAAAATTTGGCTTTTGAAATTACTTTACAGTTTTGATTTGGAACTGTTGGAACTAAATTGTTTTAGTTGTGAACAAGTATTGAAAACATAAAAGTCCGATGGCTGTCGGAAATCACAATCTCACAGTATACCAAGTTTACATTAACTTAGAAAAAAACTTTCTTGTTAATAATCACTATCAGTTAATTTTGTATTTGATCTTATGTTCATTTTAAATATTGTAGGCTACGAATTTTAAATCCTCCTGAATAAAACCTACCCGCTTAATACTCCTGAAGTAGGCCTACCTATTACGGTACTCCTCGTCGAAACCTCCTTAAAAAAATATTTCCAACAAGGGTAAATAATTTGTTAGTGTTGTGTCGGCTTACGAGACGTTTTCGTTTTGGACAGTCTGCTTTTCTTGAAACAGTCCACGAAATTGTTTGTGGATGAGGTTGATTGTCCTATGGCAGTTGAGAAGTTTATTGTAGAAATTTAGTATTTTTTAAAAGTAATCTTTCTTGCTAATTTGGACTTTTTAATAAATTAAATGACAAGTTGATCATAACGTGATAAGATGTTACACACTTTAAAAAAACAGCATTAAAATTATTCCTTTATGTTTGTTTCGACTCCCATCAAGACTTACCGTACCTATGTAGCTCAAAGCGTCAACTGTTTTAGTATTCCTTTTTTTAATAGTCCTGGGTAACATGGAAAGATAAATGGTAAGCCTAGTATTGGGAAGTGAATATCTTGCATAACTGAACAGTATGTGATCGAATGAGGGACAGGTAAAGCAACATGTCCATTGTTTATAAATGGCGTACCCAACCGCTTACAGTGTCATCTATGAACCATTTACCTATATCGGTGTTGTTGTAGACTAGTTGTGAAATGGCAACAAAAGTAACAGATACAAGAAAAGCATAATACAGTTCTTACCGCCATGCGAAAATAGTGTTTCAATTTAGTCAAAAGAAAACAATCGAAATGAAATCATTGAAAAAAAGGACATGAAGAACAAACAAAAGCAGAAGGAGGAAGCGACGATGGGAGGAAGGGAGAGGGGGAGTCGTTAAGAAAGGCATTATTGATTCGGTTGCCGGCAAGTAACACAATTTATGTCTCTAAGTTGCCGAATGTTTCCGGTCCGTTTATGTGAAAGTGAAGCCAAGTCTTTGAAAGCAAACTTTCAACTGAATCGAACATCAGGTATGGGGTCGTCCATAAATTACGTCATCTGAAAATAGGGGGGGAGGGTCCAGATTGAAAATGACGGTAAGGTGATGTGCAAGGGGGGGGGTCGGCTTTGATATGACGTCATTTTAAATATGATGTTTTATATAAAATTTTAACAGTAAAACAATTATAAATTCGAACACAACTCAACTATTGTAAAATAATTACCTATAAAATACATTAGACTATTTTAAGGCGGTGTTTTATAGATTATTTTTCCATTGAGAAAGTCATTTT
This sequence comes from Neoaliturus tenellus, assembly GCA_030545055.2. Taxonomy (NCBI): domain Eukaryota; kingdom Metazoa; phylum Arthropoda; class Insecta; order Hemiptera; family Cicadellidae; genus Neoaliturus; species Neoaliturus tenellus. The sequence goes on along the minus strand of CM061533.1, from coordinate 152,767,340 downwards.
GGCTTTATTTCTGAAGCTAAATTCAGATTTTATTGGTCAATTTTTTTAGTTTATCATGTAGCGTTTAAAAAGCATTATTTTTTATTTAAAACTGAGGTTTGTTAAAAATGACGTCATTTTTCCAAGAGGGGGGGGTCAGACAAATTATGATGGTAGGATGATTTTAGGGAGGGGGGGTCAAAAAATTGCCAAAAAGCGATGACGTAATTTATGGACGGCCCCTATAGAGAGGTTTGTTTTTGTTCATCTATGATTGAATATTTTTTTATATAAATCATATATTTTTGTGTAAATAATGAAAACTTCAACTAGCAACTGGTTTAAATTTCACTAACCTTGGTAGAGGTAAAAATGACTGATCAATAGTTTTATCACAAGCAAGCCATATGTATAGTTCCAAATTTGCAATAACTATAACTGCAGACAATTGGTTTAAAACCTTGTTTAAGGTGTAATCAGTATTGTGGCTGGTTCAATAAAGATAATATTCAATAAAGATAATAATCTGTTAATCTCTTTTACACAATATGAAATTTGACAATGGGAATATTGACTTTATACACTAAAATGAGTTATTGATAGCCATATTTGAAACCTGATAAAGTGGCAGAACCTCGATATTACATTAAAAACAAAGTTACAGATAATAAGCCAATTACACCTATCCTATTCCTAACTCATAATGCTCTTATGACTATTAACCATTTTTCCATGATGTGTTTAGCATTGATTATCGGCCAATCTAGTGAGACGTACAAGAACCCAAAATAGCGAAATTGTAATGATTGAGACAAATTTTTGTTGAAAGGGAATTTTATTTCCTTACTCGTGACACATAAACATAACCGTTATGTGAATCCTTTCATAATGTAAGCCTACATCCAAATTTGTTTGTATTTTACATTAATAACAAAGTTCTACATATTTCTCCAACACGAAGATGGAATCAAATGCCAGATCCCAAAAGTTGTGTTAACTACAAACAGTGGAAAATACCCTCCCCTATGGAAACTCACCATCACCGACATTCAACCATAAACAAAGAGTAGCCCCTCCATTGACGTTCGAGGTGTTTAGTGGCAGCTGCATTCAACATTCCAATCTCCCGGTAATCACCACGGCGGCGGCGGCGCGGTGGTGTCGGTGAGATACGCTCGCCTAGGCCGCGGCCGGTGACGGTGTCTCCGAGCTTTGTCCCGGGAGGAAGAGGCCAAATGAAGCGTGACGACTGCGGCTGCGGCCACGGCGACTCCACCTGCCCCACCACTCGTGCGTGCGGCCCTTCCTGCGCTTCGACCACACTGCCACTTGAAAACTGTAAATCGAAGGTAATAATTCCTAGTTAAGAGAAATAATACATAAGAATTGGGCTTGGCTAAAAGTAAAATATAGGTATTTATAATAGTTCGGTTGTGTTGTAAGTAAATTAGAAACGCGTTGGTCAAACCACCACCTGCTTTAAATACTGTACGTGGGAAGATAGTAGTTCGAGGAGGTTCAAGTACATGTTTGTTTTGTTCATATCATTCTACAAGCTCATGCAAATTCTTGCTTCCAACTTCCATTTCCCTTTCTTGAAACTTTAAGAAACACAACATACACACTGGAGGTTCTGGGTAAGTTCGGCATTTTCGTGTCTTCAAGGATAGGAGCACCTTGAGTTGTTAAGAAAAACTATCTTTTCAATAAAAGTGTCTTGTTAAACAGAATCTACCGTCTGAAATCAGAAATAGTTATTTATGCAACAAGTGCGGAAAGTGCCGATTTGCTGCACTCGAGAGAAATGTTTATGCACGAGCCGCAGGCGAGTGCGGAATAATTTCTCTCGAGTGCAGTCAAAGCACTTTTCACACGAGTTCCATATTAAATTTTTCCTACGACTGCCAAATATTTCTTATATAAGTATAAACGTTTAATATTCACGTTAAAATGCCCACTATGTGAGGTCCCTGTCTCAAGATAAGTTTAGTGATATTAATAATATCCTGTACTATGCACATTTAGTTAAAAATTTATTGGATTTTTCATGCAGAAGATTTAACGCCACTGTTTTAGCAGTTTTAGCAAGATCGTCAGGGAATAAGTCACTTAAATCACAAAAGTCACTATGTCATAGTTGATCATTGCGCTCCTAACTTACACCTGTAGCTCACCTGTAGCTGGTTTGTAGGTTATGTTTATGTTGATTCAATCGAAAACGACAACAATGACAATAGATCATATGTTTATATCCAGTGTTGCCAACTTAATTCCTGACTAATCAACGTTTCCTTGCTGGCTAATGCAAATTGTTTTGTGTTCTAATGTTTAAACACTGGAGTGCGCAAAGTAAATCTAGCGTGCGCAAAGTAAATCTAGCGTGCGCAAAGTAAATCTAGCGTGCGCAAAGTAAAATGAATACGGCAATCACCTGTTTTGCGACGAGTATCGAGTGCGTAAACAACTGTTTTCACGGACAGTCGTAGGAAAATGATATTATGTATTCAAGGTTCTTAGGCCTATCTTCCTTCAGTTCCACTTTCAAGGCTTTTAAATGGCAATGTTAGCATAAGGTTATGTAAATGATAATTATTCTTCACCGATATCGATGTGTGAAATCTACAATTGCTGGAGAGGTGATACGACATTGGTTTCACTTGATTAGAATAACATTACTCTTAAACCACGATTTACTATTGTCGCTAGTATACTTATTGATGTAAATACAATTGCATTTTGATAACATCTAACAAATGTGTGTTGTGCACAATTATAACATTCTTATGTTGGTTAATACACAAATACTGCAACAGAGGTCAGCGGATAAAAAATACCCTGTTAACTATTCATTGTTTCCTAACTTTAATTTTCTTCTGCCCCTTAAAAAAACATGTTCAAACTCCTTAGTTATCTTTATATTCTTAAATATTTTTTTAAGTGTTACAAATTTGCCAATTTGGCATTAAATGCGTTTATAATCTCTATCTTGTAACATAACTACACCCTGTAAAAATCAGGGCATCGTATACTTAGTTCTTTTCTGATGAGAGGGCGGAATATTTTGATGAAAAAAAAGGCCAAGAAGATCTTTCATCGAGGTCAAGGCATCTCTAGCTAGCCTAACAACCAGCGATATTTATTTTGATAATAGTTTTCGATCTAGTCAGTCATAACCTTAAAACATATCAGACACTACCCTGTCCGCCCACCAAGTCACCACAATAAACACCTCTGACCAACCACAGTCCAGGAAGTCTCTATCTACAGCTGTCCGCGGCGCAGCAGATAACTGTGAGGGTTGACAGATAGCAGCACAGAAGCCATCAAGAACTGGATCCCAGTAAGGTCTGGACCGGTGCCGGTTCCTAGAACAGTTAAGGTCGCAGTTTACTGCGGACATCGCCGTGTCCATCTGATGCGGTCGGACTCTGAATAAACCGGGAATTCTAAACAATCTCCATCTCCCTCCAGTATTTCACGGTCGCGTAGGATCCACGAGTTTATTGACGGGCCGGCCCAGCCTCCAGCTGAGGTTTGAGGGGCTTCATGATGATTTGAGTAGATCCTCTTTGGGTTGACATACATCTTTAAATAACTGTTGTGTTTTATACAAAATTATAGACAAGCCAATGCGACTTTAAACTATCAAAACTATTCGTATTTTTCTAGACATGGATATGTACAAATTCAATTCCGATTCTACTACATGCAATTGGCTTAAAAGTGAATAATTTTTCTTTAACCGTAGGAATACAAATTCTTCAACAAATTGGTCACCCCGGTTATACTTTCAAATGACCACTACCTTATCTAAAACTTCTTAAATGTGCCAAGAGATGTCCTAGTCATTTTCATACAATATATGTTTCGGAAGAATAACCAACGAATTTTCTGAGATATAAAAAATATTTCAGGTTCAAACTACACAAAGATTCTACCGTTGGCCCAAAACATGGCCTGCATGAAAGATAGTTGATATCTTTAGGAAGTGTTACATAGATCAACATTTCAAAACTAGATTTATCAGCTAGATAATCGATTATCCTAGTTGTCAGGGTAATTTAAAATTCGATTTGCTATCAGACATGAAAATTTACACCGATCAAGAAACACTTTTTCAGTGAACATTCCAGGGAACTCCTGGGGAGTGCCGTGGCCTGGCACAGGCGCGGGTAAACAAACAGAGCGGTCGTCAGCGTCAGCGTGAGCATATGCGCGCGGCCTCCTCGGAGAGTGAGCAGTATATCAGTCCCGCTGCACAATGCCGGCGAATCTATCTTCATTTGCTAAATCTGAGCCATAACTCTGCGCGGCCGCCGGCATACTGAGCAGGTGTCGCCTGTATTAGCATCTCTCCTCTCTGCTCTCTCACTCTCTTCCTCTCTCACTCTAAAGCAAACATCCTCTCCAGGGTTGCGTTTACTGGAAATTAATTGGAACAATAAACCGGCCTAGAGCCTCCTTTATAGTAAAACACTTTTAGCAACGTCTTTTCTTGAAGCTAATGCGTCTCTGTTTTGATTGTTTGGGAAGACTTGGAGGTCAAAGAACTATCAATGTGCATTTATCTCACAATTTCAAACTGTTGTGGATATTCAATATCTAGCATTTGTAGCTTTTCATGTAAATTTTTATCTTAGAAATTCTCATAAAAGGTCTTCAGAAAATCTTAACCAGTATACAGAATCCAATAAGTATAGATACATCACATGCTAGCCAAGTTGAGTTTCGCCCTTAAATACATAGAGAATAATAAAAGCCACTTTGAGTTCTGTGTAATACAGAGGACTATTGCATAATTGTTTTTAATGTTTGAGTAAAATTAACTATCCTTGGCCATTATGAATCAATTGAAATCCAGACATAAAAGTAATGTGGAGACATGAAAACCCACGGCCACGAAACTCTCTAAATAGAGACTGATTGGAATGTACTGTTCTAAAATGTAGATCTAATTAATATTGCTCTGTAACGTTGATTGTGAGGAAAATAATTTTGTTAGTAAGGAAAGAAACGCTGTAAATCTAGTCGCATAGGAAGACTAATAAACGGTATCAGATAACTGACACATACTTTCTCCCAACAATATAAAAACATGTGTTAAAAGCTTTAAACATTAATGTCTAGATGACTCTGTCGGATAGCTACCAGCTGAGCAGCGCGAGCTTGACCCTACGCGCATCTGTGACTTTTAACAACGTACTGCGTTTACCGCTAAATGAAAATTTGTATTTTCTCCTCAACCACTTGACGTAGAGCAATAATTTAAAGTACTGGATTATTTAGTTTTTTGAGCTTGATTTAATGGTGATAAGTAAAATTTATTTTGAGACAACAGCTATTTTGAAAATAAAAAAAATTGATTTTTTAAACACTTTTTACTCCATAACTTTTGAAAGCGCATTTTCTCGGAGATGCGGGTGGTGTCATTTTATTCATCATTTTAAGCTTAATAAACCACAAAATTTTAATCAAAATCGTTAGAGCCGTTTTTGAGAAATTTTGATTTTTGACGATTTTTGAGGGTTTTTGGGGGTAAAATACCCTTAAAAATCAAAAATTCAAAAAAATGAAAAAAACGCCTGGAATTATTGTGGATTTGGACCTATATACCAAATTTCATTAAAATCGGACCATTAGGGCATTCTCTAGCTCTGTTTACATCCTGACACACATACACACACACACACACACACACACACAGACATCACTCCGAAAACCACTTTTTTGGACTCAGGGGGAACCATAATGGATAAATACACCAACAACTCAAATTCGAAAATTTTGACGAAAACAATACTTTCTCCATATACTATGGTATAGGGGGAGAAAGTAAAAAGTATGTTTATATTTTAATTAGTCGACGCTTCCTGATGATGCAAATCGAATTAAGACTATTAGTTCATTAGAAGTCGGCAGTTATTAGATACACACGTCGCAATCCTGAGTTTATATAGGAGTTTTTTTTTTTTTTTTTTTTTTTTTTTTTTTTTTTTTTGTAACAAGTGATTTTCCAGGATTCGCTTTGCTTAGCTGTGATGAAATTAGTCGTGAAATGGATCCACGGGGGGTCTTTTGGCTTACACCTATAGCTGACTGTGACGACACCGTGCATTGGTGGAGATGGACCATCCTATTCGAGGTACAGTAATTCCCTCGACCAATGTACCAATACACTATATTAGATTGAATTTATTTCTTCATTGATATAAAAACAAATTTTAGCAGTTTAAAGCGCAGTTAGAGTTACGCACATTTTTAAACTTTACAAACTCCATTACGAATCAGTCAATTCGTTATTTGGAGATAATTAAAGGTTTTAAGGCGTACATAAATGGGTTGTATTTAATAAAAGTAGAGATCACCTCATGGTAGAAATTCAACCAAAATGTCAGTTAATCTGGACTAAATTAGTGATTAAAAAATATTTTTCAACTTAAACATCTGGTCTTCTTGATTTGCTAGCATTTGTTTTTACAACAGCGGTCTAATGATTACCATAAGATTAAAAAAAAAATGAAACTTTAAAAGCCTGTAGGTTGTAGCCCCGAGGGCCGATGTCAATTTAAATGCGATTCTGCTCATTTATAGGACAACACCTTTCATAGGACCGTTTGCACCATTTAATTTAAACCTGATATTCAGTTGATGAAACCTAAGTTTAACCTAAAAGTCAGTTGCACACGCATAGTTTAAACTCACACCTAAAGCTGTTTTGGAATGATTTAAACTAGATTATATTTAATCCGGTTTACAATTTATTTATGCAAATGGCCCTAACGGTATGGGCCCTACGCGGGTTTCACAAACTGAGAAAAAAGGAGGAAAGAAACATGCTTGCCTATTGATATATAGATAGATACTCTAGTACTACGGGAACCGAGCTTATGCACGGTAAAATTATCAAGCGTCGCTGTTTAATTCGCTCACTCGCCAGGTCCAAGGATGCTGCACCATGGTATAAATTTGTTGAACCACAGGTTAAAGATGTAACACATTGTCTTATACAGTATCTACCATTATCAACAGAATTTTGTTAAATTAGTACACAAAAATTTCCATAAAGATAACATGCATGGAAACTTTGAAGGATTCTAGGACGAAAACAGGACTTAGCCATATGACACACTCCAATCGATTCCTTGTGGCCAAAATCCATATCAGAAAAAAACCTTGTGCATAGGCCTATATAAGATTATTGTGGTGCTAAAATTAAATCCCCATGTGAACTACGTACTTCGCTTGAGATATAACGAGTTACAATAATTAATTTATTGGAGCTGTACACGGCTTTAATCAATGGTGTTCACAACTGTATTTCTAACATCGTTACATCTTAGATCATTGCAACAAACACTATGGACAGCCGTAATCAAAATTACAAAATATATTGCTCTTGTTTTAACGAAATGAATACTACGACCATCGAAACTACAATACCACCCATCCTCGTGTACTTTTTATATTCTATCCACGCAATTTTTGTCCAGGATCCTGTTAACAGTGCGTTGACCCGGCACGCGAATTCACCGCTCGTTACTCGAGCGGTTGTGGGAGAGTTCAGGCGGGTTCAGCGCGGGTAATCAGGTATGCCGGTCAAAATAGTCCCGTTGTTGCTGGGACAGCGGTGGTGATATGGCAGAGTTATGATGCGCGGTTCAAAGCGGCGGGCCTGACAGCGAGGATACGTGCCGCTGGCTGCGGCGGCCGCGGCGGCGAGGGGACGGCCCGGGGCGGAGGCGGAGGAGCGGGCGCGGCGGGCGATGGAACTACCGTCCAAACCTACATACCCCACTACATACCCCATACCCATGGTGTTTATGGAGAAAATATACTGATACTTTATACAATTTTGTATGTAGCTTCACTGAGAAGGGACTATATATATATATATCGTATGGCTCATTCAGCCAGCCACCATGGTTTAAGAATAATAAAAAAAATTCTGCGGTGCAGAGCACCTGAGTCAGTATAAGTAAAAATCTAAACACTAAAATAAAAAAAAAATAAAAATTAGATCTCTCTTTATAGAGCTAAATCCAGGGCGCTAAGCCATTGCAGCCCAGCTTCACTTGAGCTATGCAGACCGGCCAATCCTTCGGGGAAGGCACTCAGTGGGCACTCTTCGACTATGTGTTCCATAGTTTGATACTCTGCTCCGCAGTCGCATGACTGGTCTTGTGTCATTCCCCATTTGTGCTTCCAATAATTACATCTCCCCACTCCAGTGCGGAAACGATTGAGTATAGTCCACTGCTTCCGAGGAAGATTCATACCACCTACCGCTACGGTCGGGTCATCTATCAAGAAGTGGTTCCGACCTTGAAAAGCGTCCCAGGAGGAAGTCCAGTTTGTATGGATGGTGAAGTTCGAGTCCATCAACTGGGAGGCTGTTCGTAGAGGTGGTTTTCGGGACCTCAATCGGCCCGCATTCTGGGGTCATGGATGGGCAGCTGTGGAGCAGATAAGATCTTTGTGTATTCCCTAATGAGTGCATCCCTTCGTCTTATTTCAGGAGGAGCGATATTACACAGCACCGGGAGCCAGGGTACAGGAGTCACCATGAGTGTACCACTAATGGCTCTCATGGTCCTGTTTAGCTGGACGTCGATCTCTCTAACGTGCACACTATTTAACCACACGGGAGCACAGTACTCAGCAGTTGAATATACCAATGATAGAGCAGTTGTTCGCAGAACTTGTGCGTTAGCTCCCCATGTGGAGCCAGCAAGGTGATGGACAATGTTAGTCCTGGTTCTCACCTTAACTGCCGTTTTTTGTAAGTCGCTTTTAAACGTGAGAGACCGATCTAAAGTGACTCCCAGATACTGTGGGTGGTCATTATGTTTCAACTCAACACCGTTGAATACGATTTTAAGCTTTTGGTTGGCCAGTCTATTATTCAAGTGGAAGCAAGCAACCTCAGTTTTTGTTGGGTTTGGATTTAGCTTCCAGGCTTCAAAATATTCACCGAGGGTCGTGAGGTCATTTGTTAGTGTTTCCTGAGCTTGTCGAAAATGCTGGTGTTGATATGCCAATGCAATATCATCTGCATATATAAACTTTAAGGACCGAGTTACAGGAATGTCGGCAGTATACACATTAAAGAGCAGTGGGGCGAGCACTGACCCTTGTGGTAGGCCATCCTTTAGTTGCCTAAACGTACTTTCTCTGCGTCCCAAATATACTTTTATCATCCTATTGGAGAGCATTGAGTTGAGGAGACGCAACAAGAAAGGGCAAGGAATAAGGTCGTAAAATTTAACTAGGAGGCCTTTTCTCCAGACGGTGTCATATGCTGCAGTCAGATCTAAGAAAGCCACAGAGGTTTTCAGTCTTCGCTCAAACCCATCCTCAATGAAAGATGTCAGAGCTAAAACCTGGTCACAACAGTTGCGACCAGGCCTAAATCCAGCTTGTTCGACAGGGATGCTGGCATTGAGAATAGGGAGGATTCTGTTATAAATCAACCTCTCTAGCAGCTTATAACAAACACTTAAAAGAGCTAAAGGCCGATAACTTTCAGGCAGTTTTGGATCCTTTCCGGGCTTCAGGATAGCTATGATCTTGGATTTTCTAAATATCCCAGGCATGTCGCCGGTTTTCAGAGTGGTGTTAAAAACTTCCAGAAGCCACTGTCTAGCCTTGTTACCTGAGTGTTTTATAAACTCCGGGAAAATGTCATCCAAACCTGCTGCTTTGCCAATTGGCATCGCATCAATCGCCACTTCCAGCTCGTCGTAAGTGAAGGGTCTACAGACTTCCAAGGGTGCTTGCCGACTCTCCTTTATCTCATTAAGCTTGAAATTAATTTTTCTGTCTGCAGACGTACGCACAGGTTTTGAAAGTACGGAGAGGCGTTTTGCAATTTCACGAGGGCTAGGCTGTGAGGCATCGTGTTTTTCACTTGATTTACCAGTGGAGAGTTTCCTGAGCAGAGACCAAGCTTTCCGACTACTTTTGGTGAAGTTCAGGTTCTCGACAGTTTTCACCCACTTCTCTCTCCTGGAGTTGTCGAGAGAGTTAAGGAGTTGGTCAGCTACATCTCTGTCAGCAGTGTCTGTAAACTCACTGTAAAGATCTTCGCACTCTCTGCTCCATCCTGGAATGTATTCTTTTCTAAAACCTCTTGGGATTGTCGCCTTAGCGGAAGACAGGACAAGGCGAGTGAACCGATCATAGTTTTTTATTTTAGAGGGGATGAACCTGATGCTGCTATCAAGCCTTGATGAGAAGGCCTCCCACTCAGCTTTATTAAAGTTCCACCTAGGCCGAGGAAAAGATCTTACGAGAGGAATTTGGATTCCTACTGATATTATTACAGGCCTGTGCTGAGAGTGGGGGAATGCACCAAGGACCATCCTGGAAGTAGGCACGGGTGTTGCTGATGGTTCACGGGAGCAAAAGCACAAGTCTGGAGAGTACCCACGACACCATCGGGCTGAATGGAAGGTGGGTGGGTCCTTGGCATTATATGCCAGGAAAAGGTTGTTATTTTCAGCCCAGCTTGAAAGACGAGTGCCGTTGTCATCATCGGACGAGTATCCCCACTGGGTATGATGACTGTTGAAGTCACCTATATATACCACAGGATGTTCAAAAGTTGGGAGAACTGTGTCTGACCACTGGGTGTTTGGTGGTTTGTATACATTTACAATAGTAGTCGCAGACACCTTAACAGCAACAACAAATGTGTTGTTATCACAACTTTTGTGGGAGACTGATACGTCGTCTATGTCGTACGTCGCCACTCCGTAGACCCTGTGACCTATTTCCTCCACAAGCTTATATTCTGGGATGTTGCCCCTCGCACTGTTTTCTAAGTCTTCTGCATGTGTTTCTTGCAGTGCGAGGACATCGACCTCATTTTCCAGCAGCACCTTGCTGAGGCAGTCACTTTTAGATTTGCTCAGACCCTCTACGTTAAAATGACAAACATTTAAAACACAGCCTAAGTTTCTAAATTGGCCCTGGAAAGGGCCGTTTGGATTTTGTCTGGCAGCTGGCATAGCTGAGAGATCACTGTGTGTGACAGTTCAGCTGCCAAAGTTGTTGTTCGTTTAGCACCACCCGGGGAGTACGTGCAACTTTAATGGAATGCTGCGGACGCGAACAACATCACCCCCCGAAGGGACTAGCGCTAACCTTTAATTTCTGACAATAACCCTATGTCTTCAAACATAACATATTTATAGGCCTACATCAAGTTTATGGTGAAAATAAAAAATATCGAATTCCATTGGAAATTTGTTGAGTATGGATGGAGTACTGTTGCATCGGTGGTATTGAGGATTTACCATCATAACATTGACTGATTTGCTGAAATCCACATGGATCAATTAGAATTTTCATATTGTGTCATTTCAATACATATAGGCCTACCTACACTCGGGAGGGAAAACAGATACAATATCTATTGGTTTTTTTATATATTTTTATTAAAAATTTATTTATGTACCTTGAAAATACTGCCTGCTGTTCATTTTAATCAATCCTGTTAGCCAAGACAATTTGTTTTAAGTTGCTTGCGCTTGTCATAGATTGTTCGGTACAAGGAGCAACAGTGGCATTTAAATAGGTTTTAATTTTATACCCATAAGCTGTATGAAAACCCTGTATAACTTATTTTTCCTTAAGTAAATTTATTTGATAAACTTATCAAGTTTTTTTGACTCTGCTGGATGACTTGCTTTAATCCTGTTGCACTGGAGCACCTTTTATAACACGTGATAGTTGTTACTAGCCAACAATATGTGCTAAAACATTTTTACTTTAGTTAAGGGGAAAAATGTGCAATTTTTCATTCGCATAAGCCTACCTTTGATATTTTAATTACTTTCAGATTTAAAAAATCCTCTTTCCCACGATGCCATTAATATAATTGCATTTAATTAATTACTGCTGTCAATCGTACTTGTAACTGTAGCGTTTTTACGTAAGGTGAGATTCAGAGGTTCAACAGGCGGGTTTCTTATTTATTGAAATTATTCGAGTCATTAGCCAAGTGTTGGGATGAAAAAGGCGGGCAGGCGCTGGCGGAGAAATGACTTGGAAATGCTAAAAGAAAGTTGCAATTCTTTGTTTCATCAAAGTTTGTTTTTTTTCAGGTCTTATTAAGCCCCTGAATTCACTATTCTTTAGCCGTAAGAAAGTCCAATTTGTGTCTCCTTCGGACAAGTAAATGAGTTACCGTTTGGCTGAATATATGAAACATTTTATTTCAATTAGAATAATGTTTGCTAAATATTTTTATCACGATCACGGTAAATACACAATTTGAAATCGACGTAGGCTCCATTAGAAAATAGAGCCATGAATTAAACAAAATTTTCCAACTGGCTCCAAAACGGTAGCATTCTGCCAAAGTTTAAAATAAACAATTGATTTTTTCTAGTCAGATTTCATATTAAAACTGTAATCCAAATGTGCACTATATTAATAATCAGAATCAGAATATTACACAGCTATTAATAATTTGTGAATAAGTAACTTTTGTCTGAGATATCAATAGAAGTAAAAATGAACTTTAAAAATATCACAGGAAGAAAAATATATATAAATATGTCAAAACTGACATCTCGTTTAAACCAGCCTCAAACAAAACAATGATAACAATTACAAATTCTTTGACATCTACGGGTCGGTTACAATAGTCTCGTCTTTAAATAACCTATTCAGTTGCTGTCCAACAACATAAGGCGCATATGACTAATTATTTTTCCGAAGTTCCGCGCGGAGCCCTCTTAACACGTCATTTCCGCGGCCGCAGTTCCGCGCGAGTATACCGTACATCACGCGAGGGATAAAGCGGGGGAGGAAAGCCCTTACACGATTTTTTACTCGGCCCTAACGATCTAAAGCCGAGGAAGACTAACGTCGGGTCATTTATTTATTTATATACACGTCCGGGAAAGCCGAGTATTAACTTTCCTGGGATGTATGACGTTCCAACTTGTCATACTTAGCGCCTAGGGCTTTTCAACTTCGGGATACAAATTGAAGACTTTACACGTGAACCATTGGAACTACTACTGTAAATCACACTATTTTATTGATTTAAATTGTGCATAGTAAAGACGGGTAGGATCTTTGGTTTAGGAAGTTTAAAATAAAATGATTTTCGTTATCAAGGAAACACCCTTGCCAGAAGTAAAATATATAAACATTAATTGGATATTTAGTTAACTTACCTTCTCGCAGTATAAAAGTTAAAAGGTAACCCCTTTTATACCCCCTTCCCCGTAATCACCTTAATGCCCACATTACCTGTATCTCCTTACCTTCTCCCAGCCACGCTCGGTCCCCAGCACGTGTAGGCTACCTTGACCCGGCTACCGAGGTAAGCGCCCCTGGTATGATGCCGAGACGGACGGAATCACCCGTAATCACCTTAATACCCATATTATCTGAATCTCCATGTAATCGCAGTGAAATGCTCCTCGCCCTTGGTGAACACATTTAAATATCACACCATCCCTATGGTCCATTGTGTCACTGTTAATGCTAAGTACCCGTCAAAGACAAAACAACGTTTTGATGAGGCATTATTAGAACCTATTGTCACTTTGGAATGCGGTAATTCAGAACTTATGTTCTGTTGTTGAGGTATTTAATTCCTTCAATCACTGTAATGAATCTTCATAACCAAGTGCTGATTTTAATTAATAAGTAGAATACCGGTAATTTAAATTTTTATCTAACTTTTAATTCAGTCAGAATTTTTTCAAGTCAAAATAAACTGAACGAACCCCCAAAAGGGATGTAAATTGTGTAGGGTACTTAATCTATGACACAACTGAGGAAATTGCTGATCTAATCCTCCTACACCTTTTAATTTATTCTCCATATTTTAATCGCCTTGATTGTCACTCTAAAACTAGCGTTTGTACGGGAATACATTTTCCGTCCAATAATTTTTATTCTTTGTTTTTATAGGTTGAAGTACTCAAACATAAGTCTACAAAAGCCAGTTCCGCTCCAATCGACCTCTATTGCTTCTACAATGCAGTATAGACATCATTTGGGTCAATTCAATTTTGGTCGAATGACAATCGCAAGTTTCATGGCCTCGTAGACACTGAACGACCTGAGGTAGGGTTTGTGGCGGGTCGGATACGCAGTTGTATATAGCGGTGGTGGCAGGATGCCGCGCCCCGTTGTCCGAGGGGAGGGAATACAAGGTCGCCAATTTCGGCCCCTACGTGAGCGCACTGCCTGAATCACTCAGACCAATATCATTTCTGACGCTCCCCTTTCCCCGACTTCATATTATTTCCACTTTTGTATTCCTCAGCACACCGCTGATAAAGGTGGTTTCCCCTTAAGGTTCAGCATCGACCAAAATGGTTATTGTATGTTGGCACTTTTTTATCTTGTATACAGTCGTAATTTGGGTTGACTTGCCAATATCTGTGTAATATAGGCTTACTATTTATGCAATTAGTTTAAAGTAAGCCTAATTTTTATTGTTCGACTTACCGCACGGTGTACAATGTGTTGTTCTGTCTTTGTAATTAATTGTAGGCTAAGTTAACCAATGCATACAGAACCGAATAAAAACCCATCCAATGTAAAAAAAACTTTAGTTTTGCCCTCGAAAAACCAGAAAATAAGCGCTCATGCAAGGATTACTTCTCCCAATTGTCATGGGAAGCGCTCTTTCTACCTTCTAAATGTTAAAATGAGAATATTTCTTTACAAAAAAATCAAAATTTTGTTCTGAAACTATTATAATACTAGCAAACAGCCCGTCAAAAATGACGGGTAGCTTTCATAATGGTTAGTCATGAATTTGATGATCACGTTTGAAAATGATCACAAAATTTATTAATACACAGTATTAAAACCAAAAATTTTTCATTTCTTTAGCAATGTGAAAAGAAACCTCAGCATACAGTTTAAAAGGTAGTGCCTTTTAGATGAGCAGAATGATATTTTGATTCACATCAGCCCCCGAAGCTACGCCCTACAGGCTTTGAAAATTTCTATGTTAATCTTATGGGACAACGATAATTGATTGATCATGAAAGAGCTGTTTTAATAACAAATTATAGCAAATCAGGAAGAACAGTTTATGTTTTATCTATAATTTTTTTTAACTAATTTTCTCAAGATCAACTAAATATTTGGTCGAATTTCGACCAGTGGGCGATTTTCTAGTCTTCTATAATAGGCAATCATGTTTCTTTTCCTCCTTTTTTTCTCAGCTCATGTGCATTGTAGGAGAAATCTAATATATTATCGCATACCGTTAGAAAGGTAATAGTCCTGTGTAGATGAGCAGAATCTAATTCTTATTCTCGTTGGACTCCAGAGCTATACGCCCCACAGGCTTTCAAAGTTTCAATGTTAATCTTTTGGAGGAAGGAGAATTAATTGATTTAATCATTAGACAGCTGTTGTAAAAACAATGGCTAAAACATGAAGAACAGACGTTTCAGTTATAAAATTTTTTTAAACTTCTTGGGTCCAGATCATCTAAAACTTTTGTCTAATTTCGATCAGAAGGCGATCTCTAGTATATCATTAATAGTTTATAAGTTTAAATAGTTTATAATACTTGCTATATCTTATGGTTTTACAATATAGTAGGCATATGAGACTTTACAGAAAAAGGGTTTTTAATCGTGTTTCCATTTAATCCATTCCAGTTGTATGCCAATTAACTTATTGGTATAATTTCGCTGACTCAGAGTCTATTTAATTTGCCAGAATTTGGAATTTGTATCGTATTTGTTAAACACTCAAGATTTATCAATCTGATTAAGTGTGTCTTCAATCTCTGCTTCAATTTGCCTCCTTACGTTCTTGTTTAATTTTGTTAGATCTACGCAGAGTCAACGTCCCCATTAGGTTTTGGTATGAATACCATCGCTGAGCACCATTATGTTTGGGCTCTTCCACAGTGTTTATGCATCTAATTGAACATTGCTTTCAAGTTATCACTTGAATTTTTCTCGCAATGGTATAGAAAATACATTCCTGGGTGTACTCAGTGTTGCTGGATTGTCCTCTAAGTCAAAGTATACAGTAGTAGGGTTTTACCTTCACTAAAACACTATTCAAAATGTTTATTCTTTGCCTTTTGTTTCCACTTTACTTCCATCTCCTTTTCTTATTCTTGGTATTTCTTATTGTTATTTCAAGACTTATTTCTTCCAGTTCATAGTTCCACATTTCACATTTTTGTACTCCATTGTTCATATCAGTGGGAACAATAAACCAACTTTTAAACATGTAGAATCATAAGCCTACACGACCTTAAAAGGATGAACAATAAGAATATAAGGAAGTTATGTGACTTAGTTATAACAAAAATTAATGGATTAAAATACGTTGGGAAGAATTTCACAAGCAAAAGATTATGTTTATATACATTTCAAAACATAAAGCTCATTAGTTGATAGTTATAAAAACATATGTGTAAACAAATTTATTAATAAATAACTCGCAAGTTTAAATACATAAATTAAATCGTCTATATTAAATAAACTCTCTTTATAGTATAGCAACCAAAATTTTACTAAAGCATCAGCTGTTAAATATTTATTTTACTGCTTTAAAATCCACTGCAACATTACGTGTCCCGGCTTTCATTTGTATCTGTCAATTATCATAGAATTGAAAAGTTGTCTGTTTTGTTTACAAAAATACTTTTTTGTAAAGAAGCAGTGGTGTCAAATTTCAATGTAAGATATAGATCACCTGGAGCAGTAAACAAATCGACAAAATCACGTCTTAGATTGGTCTAAATAAGGTCTAATTTTCATTTTGCGGGTTTGTGAGGCATTTTCTGAGGGATACCATATTTTTCCTATCATCTAGGTGTCATAAGAAATCAATTGACACCAAAACGACCTCGATCCGTTCAGTAGTTCTCTCTCTAGAGCCTTAAATGCACTCTTTTATTATATAAGACTCTGTAGTTTAAATCAAACCATCAATAACATAAAAAAAAAAAAAAAAAAAAAAAAAAAAAAAACTAATCTACAGAGCCCTAGGTATTAAGAGTTCCTGACATAAAGATGAAACTTCTTAGAGCAATATTAAAGGTAGAGGATATTTGAAATTTAATATCAATGGAGATAAAAATAGATGGCTGCCGGTACTGCAGACTTTTAAGGACATTTTAATACTTACATGGAGAATTAACGTGATCTTAAAACATTTTGACAATCTGTGAAGACTACGTCGTCAGTTAAGTCGGTAAACCCATGTTCTGAATAAATGACACGGATACTTGATTTGGCTTTTTGCCGCCAGGTTGAAGCACATGTCGACGTCTACGGTATGTATTTCAATGTCGGCTAAGATTGATTGGTAGGGACCTATATTTTGTTTCTTTGATTCGGACAAAGTTCAAAATAGTTAATGAAAAAATAATATACAATCTATATGGGGGCTATATAATTCCTTAAGCGAATCAATCCCTACGAATCAGTATCTATAAAAATATAAGTTAATCTATGATGGCTTATTTAAAGCTTGAGGGTCAATGACGTAAGGAAAAAATACCATAAGTATCAGAAGGTACTTGAGCTCCGCCTCAATGGACCTCAAAGTTTCAATGTTAATATAATGGGAAGATTTTTATATCTAAACGTGTGATTAAGCAGATGTCGGGACCGGCCTTAGGGTGGTGCGACCGCACACCGGGCCCCGCGCTTGTAAAGGCCCCGTGAAAAAAATACCTCAAGTCGCAGCAGACCTGCAAACTCGGCGAATTTCCAAATTAGTAAAATTAATTTATTAATTAATATACTAAGTTTTATCGATATCCTTACTAATACATTGCCAACTCGGAAGATAGGATTGACTCCATTGAAGTCAAACTAAAGACATAATATTGAAGTCATTCTGATTGCTCATGGGTTCTCTACCGATGTACTGATTCTTTACAAAATCTGTTCAACAGATCTATCCTTGAGGGAGTATATACCCTGACATTCTTAAGCTTGGCTGTAGTTCCTATGCATAAATCTGGTCCGAAAGAAGATGTAAATGTAACCAATTACAGACCTTTCGTGATTCAGTCGGCTGTGGCTAAGGTATTTGAGAAATTAGTCGTCAAGAAACTCAGTACCCTATTTAGGAATATAGTCTCTCCAAAACAGCATGGATTCACCAGTCGCAGATCTACAGCTACCAATCTAGCAGCAATGGAAAATGAGATAGTCGGTGCATTCGGTGCTAGCAATGAATACAGAGTCTTATAAGAAGAACAGGCCTTATGGCTTTATTTCTGTCACTTTTTTTAATTGGGCATCTCACCACCTGGCTGCGCGCGCTGTACTCCTGTGCCGTTCCTTTACGTGAAATCCCCCCTCTTCAACCTAGCATCTACGGCGAAATCAGCGTTAATTTAAGGATAGCGCGCCGCCGTTTACACGCCCCTGGACCTAACCAAACTGGTTGATATGCTATAAAACGTATATATTCGGTTTCTGTATGAAATGCAGAATCTAACAATATGAATATTTTTTAATTTGTGAAATATATGTAATTTACAAGTTGGAAACTTTTAATTTTTTATTTAGTCTGACATTAAAAAGTTACTAAGCGAGGATTTTTTTTATTTTTGGGTTAGAAACAAACTTTCAGCGGGAAAAATGTTGACATTGAGATGAATTTCATCATGTAATTGAGTAATTTACGATTAAATGTTTTGATCGTTGGCAATTTAATTAACAGTGCCTTGAAGAAATTCACTTTGAGTCTCGCGCTCTCTTACTTCATCGTTCGGTCTATGATTTCATAAGAATTACAAGGTGTATTGACTATCTATTTTTTACTTAATATTTGTCAAGCACATAGTTGTGAAATCTTATATTTTTTACACTCTATATAATTAAACATATCCATTATTTCGTCCAGCAATGCTGAAGTATTCTATGATGCTTGTTTTTCTAAACAAGATATGTTATTTTAAATCATGATTAAATAAATAATGCAATGCTAAAGATTTTAAAGTTGAAAATTAATTTTTTTAACCTATACTGTACTCATAAAATATGTAGGCTAGTCAACAGCAATAAACACAACATCTTGCGAAACTTTCAATTATTCTAAACTACATTAAAGGCGCTAGATCGCAGAGCGAGGAGTCTACTTAGCCTATTTTGAGCCACAGACTTCTTTGGGGTCATTGACCAAAATTAATTTCGAGCTGTTTCATTATTATATTATTAGTATAATCCAGTTTGTAATTTACTTTGTCTTCAATAAGTTTCATGGCCGCATAAATATTAATCAAATTGAACAAAAATTATGAAAACATTTGTTATTCTGTACATTCATTTGTTACAGTGCTATGAAATTGCTATTTCAAAAAAATAAAAAAAGTTGATTTATAATAAAAATAAATTAAGAATGAATTTATAAAGGTAAATGTAAATTATATAATTAATTAAAAGTAACCCTCTAAGTTTTCGCCGTTAACGTTATACAATGTCGTAAAAGTGTGGCCAACGTGAACGTTAGAACCAGAATGTACTCTAGAATTTGAATCAAAAGGTCATGCAACAATAATTTTTAATGGTTTAAAATGTAATTTTAGTCAGATTTTTTGCTATCCTAACCATGTTATCAGCCTTTTCTGTAGGGAAAAATTAAATAATGTTTCTTGGAAAGGCAGAATTGGCAGAATTGTATGATGGTAAAAATTGATTTTGCACATCGTCTAATGTATAAAATTTTACAACTATGTAACGCTCATTGGAATATTAGTTAATAAATTAAACGGTAGTAGCTCATAGACAAGACAAAACTTCCTTATATGTAAGATACGAGAGTGTAATGTTTATGGATTATCGACCGACCTGGAAAGAATATCTACCTTTAATCAAAACAAAATTTTTAACGTGATCGAGCTTTCGTCCACAGCCAAAATCCCTTTTTTATGAATAATTTAATAGGGCTTGTTAAATATTTTGGCCATGTTACTTCATTACATTAAATTAATTTAAAATCCAAACAATTTATAGAATGAGTCATTACATTACATTAAAATACCTTTTTTGGAAACATTAATGAGAAAAAGTGATATTTAAGTAAACTTAATATTAGTAAAAAAAATTAAATAAGTCTTCAATGCAACTAATATTTTGTAATAAGAAGTTTTAGTTATGGGTCTTGTTAGTTTAGGTTTACCTCGTTGATAACGTACACGAGTAGTACTGTACTAACCATATACTTCTGTAATTACAAAACTACAAGCTAATTACTAATCACAGCCGTCGGCATGGCCCACGGCTACCTGCCAATCAACAATTAAACTTTTACCTTTGAATAAGCATAGAAAGAGTCCTACGGGTTTTAAATATTAGGCCAAATTTAAATTAACTGTGCAAATGTAAGTATTTCTCAACTACTTTCTCAAAGACAAAATTTACCAAAGCAATAATTAAAAAAAAAAACTTTCTCGCAGACCAACTTTTCATGTGATTAATTTGAAAGAAATTGCTTCGCAATGTTTTTACATATTTATCATAACGATTTTAATCTAACATTAAATTAACACCGTAGTTATTTTTCTTTAGGCCTAGCGGTAGCCTAATTTTTACTATGAAAGATTACAATTTTCAATAAGAACGATTATTTTTTTGCAATGAAACGCTGCAATTTAGAATTGGTGCTTTAGCGGCGGTGGCTGGAGGGGGATGTAGTGTAACTGGAACAGCCAGCTGTGTGTATCCGTACGTTGGAACAGCGAACTCTCGACGCAACCTGGTGGTGAGATGCCCAATTAATTACAACAATGAAAAGCGTGGGGGCGCGTAGAGCAGTCGGAACAGCCAACGCTCAGCGCAGCCAGGTGTTGAGATGCCCAATTAAAAAAAACGGCAGAATATTTAACATGGGGCCTGTTCTTCTTATAAGACTCTGTATTCGTGCTAGTCAACAACTGGATGCCATTTACATCGATTTCTCGAAGGCATTCGACAAGGTTAGCCATTTCTACCTCATAGCAAAATTAAAAGCTTAAGGCATTGACGGTGTGCTCATAAAATGGTTTGAGACCTTGGAGGAATAATATATAAGGAGAGGCCACGTTCATATGGATATACAATGCTAAAGTGAAGCCGGCCGCTCCCCTCCACTAGAGTGGCACGGCTGGCCGTAGAGTGGCATGGTTCCGCCGCTGTAACACGGGAGTGATGGGGAAAAACGCGACGCGCGCAACTTTGAATTAAAATCCTGAGCAAACCAAGCAAATCACACAGTCCATCTTTTGCATTTTTAAAGAGGATGAAATTCTCTATCCAGTGATATAATATTTTTCTAGATACAAATTTTTTTTTATTTATAAATGGGCATTAAAGTAAAAGATTTGTATTGAAGAGATGATTTTAATGCATAAAAACTAAATATAAATTATGCCAATACATATATTTTACTGTAAAATTGATTTTATTCCTTAGTATAATACTTTTAACAAAAAATAATACATGAACTGATACTTTCAATGTATATTACCTTATTATAATTTGTAAAAAATATTGAGTTTACTGCTTTATGTATAAGGTTCCGTATATCATTTAAGATATGTTGGACGGTAATTTATTGGCAAACGATACTACCTAGTTATTAATTAATTAAATTAATTCATAATTACTATAAATGAATATAAAATAGTAAAAATCAGGCTTATTAGTAGCTTATTAAAATAGGCTTATTACTTATGCATAAAAATAAGCTTTTTGTTAAGTTTCACACATTATTGTTGTATGAACACAAGTTTTGTAGTTTATCACTATGGTGCAGTCTTAATTTCATGAATTTTTAGGCACTGTTATATGCCTAATATGATACTGTTATATGTTAGGCCTATATGCCTCTGTTATATGCCTGCCTGTGGGACTCGGGAGTTCGCCCCACCACTCGCCGTGTTGCGCGGCAGCTTCGCTTCTAGCCGAGCGTGGCCACTCCTTATATATTATTCCTCCAAGTTTGAGACCTACCTTTTTAATAGGAAATTAAGAGTTAGATTCCTTGGACACTTGTCATCTCATTTCCAAAAGTTACGTTTGGAGTGCCCCGGGGCTCACATCTGGGACTGCTGTTATTTGTTGTCTTTGTAAATGACATTGTTGAGATTTTAAGGACAAACAGTCTGGTTTTTGCTGACGATGTTAAAGTGTATAGAAGGATCAGCTCACAGGCAGACTGCCTATTGCTTCCGGAGGACCTTTATGCTATTGTTAAGTGGTGCCAAACGAACTGCTTGACGCTCAATGTGAATAAATGCAGGTCCATAAAATTTCATAAAAATAAGTCCCCAATTATTTTTTATTATAAGATGAATGATATTTCATCTTAGGATTGTGTGTACATCCACGACCTTGGAGATGCTGGCTCAAGATATGAGGCCCGATGTGCATATTCATAATATCTGTGCGAGAGCATCAAAATCACTGGGTTTGTTGTCACGTTCATCCAAGTTCTTGAATACAACTGCACAGCCTCATCAATAAAAAAAAATTGGCTCAGGAACTGTAAGCCATTCAGGATAGATTCCTGCGTCTTCTGGGCTGCTGGATGGAGTACAACTTCAGAGATGTTCCTATCAGGTACCTTGAGCAGCAGTTCAATCTCCAGAGCTTAGAAGCCAGAGGAGAAATATTAGCGGAGTGGTATTTCTTCATAAGTTGGTGAATGGTGCTATAGACTGCAGAGAAGTTGGCTCAAGTATGCTTCCGCTGTCATTCTGGACCTAGGTCGACTGAGCTATTTGGTAGAAGGCAGGAGAACACCAACTATGAGGCTAACAGCACCCTCAATCGCACGAGGGCACGACTTTTAATGCCTGTGGCAACCCTGTATTGGCTTTACTAACTGAAATAGGGCCTAACATCATACTGACTTATATACCCCCCGTCGCAGCAGACCTGCGTACTCAGCGAATTTCTATATTAGTAATTTTAATTTTTACCAGATAAACCTGAAAACAAAATTTCATCACTTGCTCATAAATAGGGAAATAAATATCTATTCTCCTTATGATATATATAGGGAAAGAGCGTGCAGGTAA
The DNA here is from genome assembly GCA_030545055.2 of Neoaliturus tenellus. Taxonomy (NCBI): domain Eukaryota; kingdom Metazoa; phylum Arthropoda; class Insecta; order Hemiptera; family Cicadellidae; genus Neoaliturus; species Neoaliturus tenellus. The sequence continues at coordinate 152,744,332 of CM061533.1, read as the reverse complement.
GTTATGCTGCCATGGGAAACACTAAAAGTAGGTTTTTAGCATAAAAAAGTTTATTTAGACCATATGAAGCCATATACTAAGTTTCATTAATACCTGTCCATTGCTAAAGAAGTTTGCCTATTCTCCATATGATTAACATGGGAAAAGAGTATGCAGGTTTGCTGCCATGATAAGCACAAAAACCAATACTTTTTACCATTTATGGATGAGTCTCAACCAAATGAAGCTGAATTCCAAGTTTCATAGAAAAATATTGGTTAATAAGTGAAATATTAACACATCCCAATTCTCCTTAAGATTAACATTGGAGCCCCAAAATACAATGTACTGTCTTTAGACTTTTTAATATCTCGGTAACCAATGGAGATGAGCAAAGCTTCAAAATACTAAATTGTGTGTGTGTGTTTTTTTTTTAGCTAAATCCAATGGCCAAAATAAAAATTTAAAATCTTTACTATTATTTTTGGTCTCTGGGCATCTAAAAACGAAAAAGTAACATGGTCCCGGGCTTAGGTCTTACCATGAGACCTACGGTAATAGCTTATTCCCTAAGGGAAATTCGCTAATATATACTTTCTGTTCTGTTAGGGTTTCAATCGGTTTTCCGACTATGGTCGCAGGTAATTGGGATCTCAAACTAGTAATTGCCAGTGGCGGCCCTAGAGTTTGCGGGGCCCAAGGCGAAGTTCAATGGCGGGCCTCTTTAAATACTGAAATAAATCTAACCTAGCCTATTCAGTTAGAAAAAAGGTACTAATCCAAAGAACAAGGAATAAGTTTTTAATAGAAATTTATATCATTACAGTTAACTGTTACAAAACAACTTTTCTAGATTTTGCAATACTAAATAGATCATTAATGTTCTTGTACTTAAGATTAGAGGCAAATCTCTCTCAATGAATAAAACTGCCAAAGAAGAAAGCTCGTTCCCGTTTATTACTACCAGTACCACGTCCTAGTTCTGATAATTTTAGTTAAAGTTAAGTTTTTTTTTTTTTTTTAATACCGTTCTCACTCACTAAACATCACTTAGCACAAACCAACACTCAAACTTAAATTATAACATACTAGTGGCTTTAGGGGCACTCTATTTAATATGATCATTTGAATCTTGTTTTTAAATCGAAGAAAACCTCATGTTTCAATGCTATCAAAGTAGAGGCGGTTCCCGAACCACTTTGCACCTCTATCACGATTAAAATGCTTTTATGATTTGCATATATATGCTATAAATTTTTGGCAAACCAGTAAATTTTATTATTATTTTTTTTACTAATTAAATGGGGAAGTAAAAATCTGCAATCAATTTTTAATATGTAGTTAGTAAGGTTAGTAACGCAGCTACTGAATTTTTACTCATTCAACTAAAAAATAGTGTTATTATAGTATATCGCCACTTAAGATGCATATTAATAAATCATCTTCACTCATTGTCGACATCTGGTTCTAATTTGAAAATCAAACCAAAACACATATTCTAATGTACACAAAGCAGACGGTTTTTGAATCTCCATGCAATTCTTAAAGAGGATGTGTTGCGTTATTTCTCATTTCCTGGTAATTTTATAGACACAGCAATAAATTTCCCTCGTGCATGGGACTGAGGTCTTTATTTTGAGACCCCTTCCATCTTCCTGTGATTAGTATAACGTCCACAATTTCACTCAAGAAATTTCCCTTAGATCATGTGATACACGTGAGTCGTGCGGGAAACAAACAGCAGGCAGACTTAATTAACAGAAGACAGACGACGCGACCGGCACTGCAGTCGCCAGTGTGGCCATAACACCAAAACTACAGTTTTAGCGCGTCCTTAAAAGTTAGTTTTGCAAGCCCTCACCAACCGCGTCCGAACAAACCTGAAAATTGGTTGTGTTAGAACGAAGTTTTGCCGATTTTTTGCATATTTTAAATATGGAGTTGTTACATTTTTCACATGGTTCACGGCTGTGCGGGGCCCCTAAAAAACGCGGGGCCCCAGGCACCGCATTGTTCGCCTTTATGTAGGACCGCCTCTGGTAATTGCCCAAATTATATCGGTTTACCGACTAACGATCTGCCTTGCTTTTTTCTTACCATTATTCTATTTATATATTTTTCTGTGCCCAGGCGTTTTAATTGGTTTTATGACCACAATTGCAAGTAATTGAAATTACAACATCATATTTACCTGAATTATATTGAGTTACAGGCTAATAATTTGTTTTGTCCCCCCTCCCATTTAATTCATTGAAATCCTGAAACCGGGCAAAATAATTGATTGTTCCAGAGAGGTTGAACCATGATAAAAAGTTGATATCATAACTAATACCATAGCGTATCCACAGGAATATGAATAACAAATTTTAGATAATTTTTTAAAGTCATTTTATAAAATGATAATTACAGATTAACTATTTAGCGGGCTTGGAACCTTGCTGTGCTTTCAAGACTTTGACCACGATCTTCTGTTCTTCAATGAGGAAAGCTCGGATTATCCTATAAACAAAGAAAATATTAAAATTACATACAGTTACTATAACCCATTCAAAAAAAAAAAAAAAAAAAAAAAAAAAAAATGCAGTCAAAATGCAGATGTCAATTCCCCTGTTTTTCCCGCTCCTCCCGCTGCCAAGAATCCAACCAATCAGAAACATTGAGAATTACTACAGCTGTTTAATATCTCATGTTGCTTTATGCCAATTTTTTGCTTTTGTAGACAAATATTCTAATTTTGACGTTTGAGATGTAAAAAGAAGCGCTTGCAGCGGCACATAGAGGAAAAAACATGATCATCATCGCTATTTTCTACCCTGAATTTTAAGTATGAAATTAAAATAACATCTGACTGTGAAGAAAATCGAAGAATTCAGGAAGGTATTGAGGGAATTTTCCTTGGGGTATGAAATAAAATTCTGTCTTTCGACTGCACATTTGTTTTGAACGGGGTATAATAAATAGGTCAACCTCTTAACTGCTTGAAGATGGTCAAGAAACAATATCCCTCCCTTTTATTTTCCATCATACAGTGACCTAAGCTAATAATTTAAGTTTTTCACAAGTATAAAATGTGGTCAATACTTTGGATATCAAGTTGTACTCTTACACTTTACACATCAACCTGGAAGTCCATTATGTTTTAATGCATTAGTCCAGGCGCTAACGAGGTTAAGCGTACTATGAAAATCTAAGGAAGTTTGACTTTCAATAATAGCTGATAATTTTGTTAAATAGCTGTCAGTTGTTTTAAGATGTTTTTACTATTGTTTATTTTGTTGTTTGTTTTTTAGTTTAATTTTATTAATGTTACACACTCTTTATCTTTATTTCTAAGATTTTTCAGTATCTATTTGATATAAAAAAAATGTAGATAAGAAAATAGATGTTGCAATTTTTTGATTGTGGGCACAGCATGGAGTATGCCCTCTCTGGAAAAAGTCTTCAGAGGAAACTGAATTGGCCTATGTTGTGTTCTATATCAATTTGAAGTTCTTTGAATGTAGAGCAAAATGCATCAATCCTGAACTCAAAGGATCAAATATGGGCAACTTATTGCATTTTGAAATTTTTGTAATATAAGTACTCATGATTCAAAGTTTGCCTGCCAGACATTCAAGGCTCCAATTTTCTCCTGTTTTTAAAACTAAACAACACCTTAAAAATGTATTAAAAGATTTCTTATAATGTTCTTTAGTTCTTATTGTTTCCCTACGGTTGTCACAAAAAATGTTATTCATTATGAATTTCAGCCCTAACCAAGAACATAACACTAAAATTAAGAAGAAAATTTTTAATTGATGTAAGTTTAGGTCTTGCTTAACAGAGAACGATGCCGCATATCCAAACTCAAATGGTTGTCCAAGCCTGAAATGGGCAGCATTTAACTTTGCACTAAAGGATATTACTGAAATTTCAAAATGAAATAATTACTCGTGACATATTCGGCCTCTTGAAGCTGAGATTGTGATGTTTTGCTCAACATTCAAAGAGCTTTTAACAATTATATATTACATGAATCGGCCAATACAGTTTTCTCTAAGACTTCTTTTAGACTACCCATGTTTTGCCCACACTGGTGAAAAGGTAGCAACATGAATATTCTTCATCTATGGTTTTATGTCCCAACACTAATGAAAAGTCAAATTAGTTGTCAAGTTGACTTTAAGTGCATGCTCAACCAATGTAGCGCCAAGCCTATCTATATATTAATAGGCAAGCATGTTTCGTTTCCTCTTTTTTTCTCAGCTCGTGTGCATACCGCTAGAAAGGTATATAGTTCGGGGCCGTTATGACAATATAGGGGTCCAATCAGACAAAATTAATAACAAAGCCAAACAACTTGGGACGTGTTTGGCATGGTCCCCTGATCATTTTGTGAAAATTCCCAACTTTTCAGACTTTGGCATTTTCCGCCATCTTGGAAAATGGCGGCTAAAATATTTTATTATGTAAGCGTTTATTTAAATATTAATTTTACGATAACCATGCAATGTAAAACCCAAAAAGAAGATTTATTCTACTCAGAAAAAGATTTCCCACAAGAAAATGTGGTATTCATTGCTAGTATCTTACACGACAAGGACAATATTTGAACATTGGAATACCACGTCTCTGCATGACTATTGGTTGTTGCTCGAATGTCACTTGTTTCTTTGGTACTAGTGTAGCAATCAATTGGTTAATGTGCCGCTTTAGGCATCGACCTGAATCCAATTCTACAATGTAGTGATATTGCCCCAGTTTCTTTACTATCGTGCCAAACTGAGAGAGATCTTGATTTCCAATGTGAACTCTTGACTGAACTCTCTCCGCCACTTGAAGAGAACGGACACGAGAGGCACTTGGAGTTGATGGAGCTTTCTCGTTGGGAAGCAAAGTGTCAAGACGGATTCGAATCTTCCTCCCAAGATACAGTTCTGCCGGAGTTTTTCCTGACGCTAAAGGTGTTGAACGATACCGGAACATGATGTCTTGCAACTTTCTAGGCAGAGGAGCAGAATCATCTGAAGCAGCCTTTAGTCTTCTTTTTAACGTCTGGATGCTGCGTTCGGCAAGGCCATTCGTTGCCGGATGATTTGGGGCACTGAATTTCTGGAAAATTCCGTGTTCTTTGCAATATTTCTGGAACTCGTCACTTTTAAATATTGCCGCATTGTCTGAGACTACAACAAAAGGATATCCATGTACAGAAAATATATTTTCCAAAAGGAAAATGGTTTTTGCAGAAGACGGAGCATTTTTAAGCATGCGAACTTCGGCCCACTTGGATTTTCCATCAACACGCATGAGAAAGAAGTGGCCATCAAAAGGGCCCGCATAGTCGATATGCACTCTTTCCCAGTTTTCGTCCGGTTGATCCCATGGATGTAATGGCGCTTTTTGTGGAGTGTGACGTACTTTAGCGCAAGATTCACAACTTTTAACAAGACGTTCGATGTCTTTGTCCAGGCCCTCCCAATAGACATATCTTCTGGCTAGCTGTTTCATTTTAGTGATTCCTAAGTGAGATGCATGAAGTTCATTGAGAATTGCTGTCTGAAGGGTTTTTGGAACTACAACTCTATTGGAGCGGAAAAGTGTATTACCCGAAACTGTGTAGGTGGACTATCTGTGCAGCTGTTCCTGAGTTTGGATATCAGTGCGCTTAAAGTAGGGTCTTTGGCTGTTTCTTCCGCGATTGTTTCTGCAGTGATTGCTGAGCTACAAATATGAAGCAGGGTTTCATCATTGAGAGTGTTCACTTCTTTGTCCATTGATAGTGTCAACTTGTTATTTGATGAGGCAACGGGAGAACGAGATAAACAGTCGACTTTTTCATTTTCTTTACCTTTCTTGCAACGAACTGAATAATCAAGTCCACTAAGAAAAGAGGCATAACGCAATAAGCGTGATGAAGTCATCTGTGGCAGAGAACAATCTGGATGAAATATACGTGACAATGGTGCATTATCAGTTACAAGAATGAAATGTCTGCCAAAAATATAGTTGAAGAAGTGGGTAACTGCGTAGACAACGGCTAATGCCTCCCTATCTAGCTGGCTGTAATTGGTTTCAGCCTGTGTCAGAGCTCGTGAGGCGTAAGCAATCGGTCTCGGTCTTTCTTCTCCATGGGATTTCATGGCTGAGTACAGCGGCAATTCCGACCGGGCTGGCATCTGTTGTAAGGATGACTGGTTTCGATGGATCAAAAGGAATAAGCATTCTGTCACTGCACAATTCTGTCTTGAGTTTTAAGAATGCGGCCTCAGCATCCGCTAACCAGAAAGATTTTACATCCTTTCGAAGCAGCTTTCGTAGTGGATAAGATTTTGATGAAAAGTCCGGGATGAATTTTGAATAATAAGTGACAGGCCATGAAAGCGTCTCAATTCCTCAACATTTCGAGGTCGCGGCATCTGAGTAACTGCCTTAACTTTTGTTTGACACTTCTCAATCTTGTTAAGTGAAACAACGTGACCAAGGTAGTTAATACTTTCTTTGAAAAAGACACATTTGGCACTGTTCAAGTGCAAATCATTGTCTTTGAGACGTTGTAAACATGCAATTAGATTCTTCTTGCACTCTTTCAATGTAGTTCCGTGGCAAATTATGTCATCAAAGTATGCGTCAACCTTTGGCAATCCATACAATAATTGAGACAGGATCCGATTGAATTCCGATGGTGCGGTTTTAATTCCAAAACTCAAACGATTCATTCTGAATGTGCCTTTATGAGTTGAAACAGTTTGTATTTTCCTTCCTTCTTCGTCGACTTTTAGATGCAAGTAAGCTTTATGAAGGTCCAACTTGCAGAAATATTTAGAACCTCTGAGACTATGCAGTACATCATCTATTCGGCGTATGGGGTGATTAGCTGAGACCAATTTTGGATTGACTCCAGATTTGTAATCCACACACAGTCTAACACCACCAACTGGTTTTGCAATCACGACTAGGGGTGAGCCCCAATCACTTGTGGCGACTGGGCTGATAACTCCTTGTGCCTCGAGAGATTTCAGTTCCAGTTCGACTTTTTCCCGCAATGCAAAAGGAACATCCCGTTCACGGATAAAAACTGGCTTTGCATCTTCTCTGAGTTGAAGTTTGACTTCTACGTTAGGAACACAGCCTATTCTTTCATCAAAAACGAATGAGTATTTTCAAAAAATGAGTGACAGGTCTGTATTAACATCAACGGGATTCAGAACTGAGTGATTACAGCCATCTATCTCACTGAGATTTATTTTGAGTCCACGAATCCACATTCGTCCAAGTAAAGCAGCATGACCAGTGGGCACTATGAAAAGATCAGCATCCATTGAGTTGTCACCATATGAAACTGAGACAGTAACTTTACCTTTAGGTTTTATAACATGATCTGAGTAGGATCGGAATGAGACACGGGTCGGTTGAAGGGGTATATTAAGACCAAGTCTATTGAAATCTGATTCTGAGAGCAAGGAAAAACGTGCACCTGAGTCTACTTCAAATAACTGAGGTTTATTGTTCAAGGTGACAGTAATCATGTACTTATCATTATCTGGACCAACTTCATATAAATCTTCAACTTCATTGATTTCACTGATGCCGTACTCATCAGAATAAACATCTTCTTCATCATCCTGTTAGTGTTGAAACAAGGTACAGTAGACTCCCTCTTAACCGGCCACCTTTTAACCGGTCTCCGCTTTAACGGGCCTACTCTGGCACAAACACATAGTCTTTTTAACTGGCCATTTTTTATCTCAACATTGCTTTAGCCGGCCATGTTTCGCGGGAATCTTTGTTTTCTTATCTAATGTATCATTCAATTCCACATTATATCATGATGTTCTCAAACCACCTAAAATGTACTGTCCTGGACTAAAGTGTATGCCACTGGAAGTGAATGTGTTTGGACCTGCTATCCAATAGATAATATAGGAAACGAATTATTATTAGTTTTTTTTTGTCACTGATTTCATCGGTGTCGGATGTTAGCTATAAATTATATAGAGTAATATATTTATAGTTGGTTTTTTCAAGCCATAATTGCATTTAGGCCATATGAAATTGTAGGTTGGAATTTTTAAATGTACATCGGTTTAACCGGCCTAATCATTAACCGGCCGAGGCCTGGTCCCGAGATGGCCGGTTAAGAGGGAGTCTACTGTATTGGTTCTTGATTTTTGCAGGAGTGTGGTGATGCAGACCTTGGTTACATGTCCAGTTTTCCCACACGATTTACACTTAAGAGAATCTCTATCAGTCCTGCACTCACATGCGCGGTGGTTCGACCGTCCACAATTAAAACAAAGACCATCGATACCCAATGATCTGTAAGGCCGGCCGCACACCAAATTCGACACGACGGGACGCAACACGACACGACACGACACGACGTCGAGTCATTGTACAAAACGTCGAATTCAGTGGAGGGATGCTTCACGACTCGACTCGACACGACAGCCACGTTGATACAAAAAAAAAAAAAAAAAAAAAAAAATACTGTTGTGTTCCTGTTTGAGAGAAGTGTGGTGTAGTCTCATTTGTTAAGCAGTTTACCATGGAAAGTGATGATGATGATGTGGTCGTAGTGTTGTGGACCTATATTCAGTTGTTGGAAAAACGGCCGCCGAGGGAAGTATGGGTTCACAGCATAAATCAATCCCGCAATATTGCTGGTTGGGTAGCTGAGCTTAGAAATGACCCACGGTTCTACAACTACTTTCGAATGAGCATTCCTACTTTTGAACATATACTAGACTTAATAAAACACCGACTACAAAGATTGGACACGAACGAATTGGATTCGCGCATGCGCAGATCCATTTGTATAATCATGTCTTGTCGAAAGACGAAGTTGGGTGCGACAACGCCGTTTGTCGTTCGACAAAACATTTTTGTATTATGTCGTGTCGAAGCGGTGTGCGGCACGTCCATTTGTTACAATGGTTGAAGAGTCTTCGACGCGACGATTCGACGTTTTGTCGTGTCGTGTCGAATTTGGTGTGCGGCCGGCCTAATCAATGTGACCCCGTGAACTTCGAGACTGGAATTGGTGACTAGAAGGGTTGGAATTGCGACTGTTAACATTGGATTGTGACTTCCTATAACTTTTTTGGTTACCTTGCTGAGACGTAAAACGTTTATCTACACAGTTGGTGTCGGAAAGAACATCTACCACTCATCTTAGGACAACAGCCTATCATCCTTCAGCAAACGGTCTTGTAGAACGTCTTCATCGACAGTTGAAAGCAGCCACCAGGTGTCATTCTACTACTGGATGTTGGACTGAAGTGTTACCCATAGTTCTGTTAGGTATTAGAGCTGCTTGGCGCGACGACTTGCAATCATCTTCTGCCGAACTCGTATATGGACAACAACTTCGACTGCCCGGGGAATTCCTAACACATCTACAGTGTGCTAAGGGTTTTTTGTCTTTAGAACTCCTCCTACAAGTTTTAACCGATTTTTCAAGTTTTTGGTGTCGTTGGATAGGGCTTGGTCTGTAGTTGTTTCCGCCTAAAACGGATGAGAATCGGACTGATAATAAAGGCGCCATCCACCATTGAAATCTCAAAATTTCCCATTAAAATAACATTGTGATTGAATAAAGCATTTTAAACGTCTGTTAATAATCAGCTGTAAATACGTGTAGTTTTGGTGATTAAAGAGATTCACAATATTGGATTGGTCGGACGTCATTGATTTAGAGATAAAAGTAACATTTGTATTGTATTAAAATAAATTGCTCGATTTCGAGCAACACGTGTACTAGTAATGGCTTAATAATGTAGGCCTACCCATATCATACTTATATTTTAAATTTAAAATGAATTGTACATCAACCATGAAATGTAAAACCCTTAAACGAGATCTATTGCACTTGTCAATGGATTTACAATATAACAAAAAAACATGTGGTGTGTATTGATGGCATGTATTACATGCCACACAACCATAAGGTAGCTTAAACCTAGGTTGGTTCAATTCTGTTACAATATTACTTAATTAATCTAATTGAAAATTGAATCTTTCATTCAAGGAATAGAATTTGTTTCTGTAGAGATTATAATGAAACTTGTTTGAGGTTTGTATAACAAGCTTGTTTTAGGCCTAAATAACAACACAGCCTAATAGGCTCCAGTTTATTATTTTTGGTTATTGTAAAGTCGTTTTAGGCCGGCGCCATACTATCCGCTTTCAACGCTCCGGTGAAACGGGACCGTTTTAGAGGGATGATTAAAACCCATTGTTGTAAATGTGCACAGCCACATTACTGCGGTGGCGACGCACCGTCAGAAACCAACGCACGGTGCTGCGGGACAAACGGACAACGGAAGAACGGGCAAAACACATGTAGTTGAATTGGAGCGGCCATACCATCCTGTTATACCGCGCGTTCATTACCATGTTCGACACGGACAGATTAATAGAATGTGTCCACAATCAGCCTGCACTTTGGGACAAACAACTTCAAGAGTACTCTGATAGGAATGAGCGAGAGAAATGTTTGATTTTAGTTGGAGAAATAATGACAGTAACTAGATGGAGATTGATATAAATGAGAAGGATGCTAGAAGTGAATATGAAAAAATGCTTTATTTTATAGATATAACGATTTTTCTTTTGTACTCATTTTGAAATAGCTATTAGTGTATTAAGAGCGCAAAGTACTGTGTGTCATTGCCGCTCGAGAATTATAGATAGCCGCATGAAGTGTCAGCAAAAACAAATGATGGACATTCAAAAATAGTTTTTAAAAACCTTGCAAGGATACTGCCTTACATTTTTTAAAATTGTTTTAAACTATGCGCCACTATTATTTTTTACAGTGAAAAGGGTGTGCCCAATAACGTCTACGAATAGGTCTTCGAAACAAACCACAACCTTCAAGGGCACAGACAAATTTAACATAGGACAATATAATCATTCAGACACACGATGCACACACTGCAGGTGTTGGTGTTTTTCGGGCTACCGCTTTGTGCGGTAGCGCAGGAAGGTCTGACAGGTAAATGTCAATCAAAACGAATCTGTCTCCACCGCATCCTGCAAAGCGGATAGTATGGCGCCGGCCTTATACACACCTGCCTATGCCTATTTTATGTCCTGCACCTGTCCAACGGCAATAAAGATTCTTGATTCTTAAATGTATTTTTATTGACTTTAGAGAAGTGCAACTGTGGAAAAATCTACGAATTTTTTTAAATTGAGAGGTCACCATGTCAAAAGCGATCCAAGTGTTTTTTGTGTTATTATTGTGCTTGAATAGTTTTTATCTCATTTTTAATCCCTTCGCAAAGCAATATAAAAAAAGTCCAATTAGAATTTTTTTGTACTTTTAGTAGTTATGTGCTGATGAACTATATGAAAAGATGCAAAAATTAAAGGGCTACATATTTTTTGCAAGTACAAACTGCATATGTTCAATACCAATAAAGCAAACTTGGCTATACATAGAAATATAAATGATATTTTTACAAAATTAAAACTAAACGTTTAAATGATGAGTGTGGCATGTAAGATATGCCATCAATAAAGACCACTTTTTCTTACGCGAAACGCTTTGATGAGTGCAATACATCTTGTTTGAGGATTTTACATCTTGTAGTTAATGTACAATTAATTTTAAAACATGATATGATTCTGATACTTAGCCACCATTTTCCAAGATGGCGGAAATAACCATTTAGAAAAAGGTTAGAATTTTTACAAATTATAAGGGGACCATGCCAAACACGCCAGGAAAGGTTTACTTAGTTATTAACGTTGCATTTGCAACGAAAATAACTAAGTAATAATTTGCTCAAATTTTCTTACTTGTCTCCAAACTACATAAAAGTTAAAATTTAAAATATTTTTCAGCCCTTGTTTTAGGAGTAATGTGCAAACATTATACATGAAAAGATGCACAATTTTATTGGCTACAACTTTTGTAAAGGGACAAAATTCATATAGAAGTAAACTAGGAAAATTCGCAAATATAACATTAAAAATTCTGTAAAATTTTATGTTCCAACAATGTCCCGAGCATGTAAGATACCATCAATAAATACCACATTTTCTTGTAGGAAATCTTTTTCTGAGTAGAATAAACCTTTGAGGTTTTCAAACTGTATATTTATCGTATAATTGATTTTTAAATGAAAGCTTACACAATGACATGTCTTAGCCGCCATTTTCCAAGATGGCGGAAAATTCCAAGGTGGGAATGAATGGGAATTTTCAAAAAATGATCAGAGAACCATGCCAAATAAGACCAAAGCGGTTTCACTACGTTATTAATGTTGTACTTGCATGCTAAAATATTAATTTCCATGTTGCCTGTCGCTAAAATACATAAAAGTTAAATTTAAAATATTTTGTTGCGTTTGTTTTACAAGCAATATGCAAAAAACATGAAAAGATGTACAATTTTATTGGCTACAACTTTTGTAAAGGGACAAAATTCATATCTTCAATACAATCGAAGTAAACTAAGAAAATTCTCAAATATAACATGAAAATTCTGTCAAATTTTAGGTTTATGTTCAAATATTGTCCTTGGCGTGTAAGAAACCATCAATAAATACCACATTTTCTTGTAGGAAATCTTTTTCTGAGTAGAATAAATCTTATTTGGGGGTTTGACATTGCATGGTTATAGTAAAATTAATTTTTAAATTAACGCTTACATAGTAAAATATTTTAGCCGCCATTTTCCAAGATGGCGGAAAATGCCAAAGTGGGAGAAATTGGGAATTTTCACAAAGTGATCAGGGGACCATGTCAAACACTTCCCAAGTGGTTTTGTTTTGTTATTAATTTTGTCAGATTGAAATGCTAACTTCCCCGGACTAATAGTCCTGTAGATGAGCAGAATCCCATTCTAATTCACATTGGACTCCAGGGCTACGCCCCACAGGCTTTCGAAGTTCCAATGTTAATCTTATGGAGAAAGGATAATTTATTGAACCATTAGACAGCAGTTGTAAAAACAACTTATAGAAAAGCAGGAAACACAGATGTTTCAGTTACAGTTGATAGATGATAGTTGTTTTCAAACTTCTTGGGTCCAGATCAACTGAAATTTAGGCGAATTTCAAGCAGGAGACGATCTCTAGTATTCCTAATTACGATAACCTACATTAAACATTATTTTTACAATAGAGAAAGTTCCCAGTAAGTTTGAGTCTCTTTCACAGAGACTCAACTTACTCAACTTTTTTTTAGTCTTTCACAGTATCTGGTGAAATTTGTAACTACGGCATGAATCACAGGTCACAGTGAGTTTAATAATCTAGAAGATTGATGCTGTGAAGAGGGATCAATTTAGAAATAAAAAACACACCAGTACTTGGAAATACTCTAAAGCGACCAATTATTACAAACAAATTTAAACAAGAACATACGTGGACTGGCATTACAAAACCAATAAAAATTACTTTTAAGGGAAAAGAATGAATCAAGAATAAGATGGAAAATAAATGCACCCTACAGCTATCATAAATTAAAGTTTGGGTTTTATTTCCAGTTCATAAAATCTAACTTTGTCAACATAGGCTAGACCACAATTTCACAACCCAACTTACACAATAAACTCAATGCTGATCCCCATGACCCAATGCAGAAGTTTTATAGGCCTAAATAGCATGGAACAGTAAAACTAACAATATCTCGACATCTCCGTATGTGCCTTTGTGCTAGACTGTATGTTGCTTGACTCGCGAATCTCTATGGTGTTGTTTGTAACGTGATGAACATTTGATGGGATTTTACACTCTTAAAATGCAATTTTGTGTGGTTTGGGGCAGCTTTTTCTACATTGTAAATGTCGCTGACAGCCTAAGTTACAATTTCCAATTGGTATTTTTGACATTCAAATTGGTTCCATCGCTAAGGAATGTTCTTTCTTGATCCAATCATACTTGAGAACCGATATTAAATGGTCAGAACAAACAGTTGAAGTAAATTTGACAGTTCCTTCAACATCAATGTGTCAAGTTTAAGGGATTTTACTGTCACCATAACAGCAAATAGTCTCATAAGGAGGTTAGATATGATAAATAATTCTGTAATGGTTCTTTTGGCACAAATATCAGATAGGCCCTGAAAAATAGTGCCAAGTACAGGGTAGAAAGGCAAAAAGTACCAGTGATTCTTGTACCAACTGACGGTGCTAGCTCATGACACTAGTCTTTAATTCATGTTAATCTCTTTTAGTAATCTTGTATCAAATTCATAGAAAACCTTACTTAAGTTATCTCTGATTGATGTAGCATTAAATGTTCTAGTCATTAAATGCTATTGTTTTAAATGTGATTTAAATGTTTTTCTTTTCAATTTAAATGTGATTGTTTGTCACAGTGCATCTGTGGCATTCTCTTAAAAAAAGACTGATCTGAACCGCTAAGCGGCTCAGGCCCCCTGATTGCGGCTGGTCAAGAAGTGAGCCCAATGGGCCTAGGCTAATTTAGGCCTAGCCTGATGTAATGTGACAAACAATTCCAGGCTAGATTCCTAAAGAGTAGAGGAGGTTTTTAGTGGGTATAGTTTTTTAGGGGAGTTCCACACTACAGGCTAGCCCCCTGTGTGTGTAATGCATTTTTCCTGCCTCTCCCTAAAAAAGTTTAACCATTAAAGGCAAAAATTTAGGCCAACACAGTTTTAATGAATTTAAAGCTAAAACCAATCATAGTAAAATTTCAATAGTAGTTCAAAACGATTTCACTCAATAAGGAACTCTGTATGTGAGCACCACTGTTTGATCAAGTATGGCTGCCTAATATGTGTGGCAGCCATTATAGATGACCATAATATTTATTAGCCTGTCTATATGTTGGATGTCACACAGCAACAGTGCCAACACAAAAAGAGCGACGGATGAACACTAAGAAATTGGCACTGGATCTGTCGTTGGGTAGGATATGGCAATTTCATAATGACACCAGCATAAAGACAAAAAATTCTCTGGTTTGTTAGACCACGTCACAACCACCAAACTACCAAATCTGGCAGTCACTACTCCTGACCCCAAAACAGAATGATCTTTCTATTGCGACTGAGCTTTCTGCGGTGATCATGACTTCTCTATGACAATATCTCCCGGTGTTCTGCTTTTGGGTTCCAGACCATCTTGGTTTTACCAATTTGAGAGTGAGAGTTGTCAAGGAAGAGGGGTAGAAAAGTTTATGTCATTGAGGCAGTATTTTTCAGCTTTGAAAATGGTCTGCACCTGGCTGTAACAACTGAAAAGGACCTTAAAATTCCTCTAAACCAGCCACTCCCTGGCACATACATGTATTCTATAGACACAATGGGCCATCTCAAGCTTACGCACCTTTCCTTGACACACTTGTGACACAGGACTCCTCCATACGAGCGCTTGACTGTCTTCTTGCGCCGGCACATCCTGGACCTCTCCATGGGTCTCGCGGGCTGGATACCTCTAAGCTTGTCCTTACACTGACCACATCTGGGGATCTTCTTGGGTTTCTTCAGGTACTGATACACCAGCCTACCGCCAGGCGTTCGCACACTGTATGGAAATAACAAACAATTATTTATGGAATAAAGCCTTTTTAAATTAGTATTTTTTATTAATTTGACTGGTTTGATCACTTTAACATAACTGCAAACAAATGTACACATCTAAAAATTACAATCACCTGTCAATTATGATTTCATGACAACCATATTGGGATTACTCATATGTTCAGTTAAAAATTGCAGTGGTTTGAATAGTTAAGTTAACACTAACATCTGTTTATGAAATTATAGAAAACCCTTTGAGGGTTTCCCTCCAGTTTATTTTATTTTATACAATTAATACAAAGGCCTTGCCTTGTTGGATCACTTTTTAAAAATAATTTAAACTCCAAGAATGAAATTTTCAATTAATCAACAAATCAACTTTATTAATTATTGTAAGCACTTTAAACTTTCTTTGCTTAAGGGTGTGGCTTTGAGTTGTCTGGCGGCAGGGGCAGTAATTCCTCAAGCATCACTATACGCTCCCAATGTAGCACCATTGACTATGTACACTAACGTGTACACTAACCTCTCATTTAATGCATTTAGTTTAAGGCAAAAATTTGGAAGTTCGGTGTACATGGCGCCAGGGTCGCTGCCATCGATGTTGTTATTATTCAGCTGAATTTACAGTGCTGCAAAAACACTTTAACAAAACATAAACATAACTTTCAGTTATAAAATGTTTCATCCTTGGTTGAGAAGACTGATTTATCTATCATATGTTGTGTGTACTTCCATGTATGCCGCACGAGATCGCACCACCATCAATAGGTTTCACACACTCCTATGCTAAGAGAAGTCTACTCACGTTTGTGTACATAGTCAATGGTAGCATGCTACATAGCTATTGCAAAAGGTAACACGGATATCCTGCCTTGCCACTGAAGAAAACAAAAGTACAACAACTTAGGTCAAACTAAAAAAGATATTAATTTTTTTTAATTGCAGCAAGTACATCGTTATTATTTTCAAATCTAGACATTGTATTTCATTAAAAAAATATTTGGTTTAAGTAATTTTTTTTTTAAGTGACAAGTAATTTATTATTGTGTAGTTTATGGAATGAAAATATAACTTGATGCAATTCCTAAGCATAAGTTTAAAAGAGAACACAAAAAATATCACAACTGCCAAGTTGGTTAAGTCCTAAATGGATGAACCAACTTTTAACTAAATGTTTACTTTCAACGCCCGTAACTCAACTCATTTTTTGTCAGAAACATTTTGATTCCTGATTTCTTAAATAAATTAATGAAAATGAAGTTTTTAGAATTAATTTTTGACCAAACACCCAAATATCTTAAAGTACAATAATACTGGTAGTTCCTACACACAATTTTGAAAATTGTTGGCCAGATTTGTATGATAAAACAATAATTATTAATTATTCATGAGAAGACTGACTGATTACTTTGTACTTACATTCGCCTTCTGTTACTTTTGGTGTTGTAGGAGAGCCGTCTCCTGTATGTTAATCTTTGGACCATTTTGGCCTGAAAGATATATATATACAGTATTAAATAGGTAGTCAAATGATACATTACACTGTTCTATATTAAGTTATTACCTGTTTCAATACGTTCCTTCGAATTATAACACAATAGCTTATTGGTTAGCTTTTGATGTTGCCAACTTAATTCTTAATCCAATAGGCTAATGTTTTAATTAATATTGTCGAGCGTCTCATCTACTTTAAATAATCCTGTTTTAAAAATCTTCAGACAGACAAATCTAAAGTTATACTAAACCGATGTTATTAATTAATGGGTCGTTGGAAAGCTCTCTCCCTATAGATTTGCAAATAATTACTGTACAAGTTATCTTAACCGACTTCTACGGGACCAGACTATGGTCCAATAACTAAAGAGGTCGGTTAAACCGTATAATAACAGCAATGTGTGTTAATAGTAGTTTAAATGCAACAATTCTTTTATGAAGGCGGTCAGTTGATCCGAGGTCAGTTAAAAGGGCTTCTACTATATGGATCTTTGTTTTGGTTGGGCTTTATGGTGAAAAAATTTTCTATAAAAAATACATTGAAAGTGGGTTTTAGGATTCACATTTTTACTTTCTCCCCCTATACCATAGTATATGGAGAAAGTATTGTATTCGTAAATTTTTTCCAATTCCTTTGATGATGTATATATTCATTTTGGAGCTCCCTTTCCCCCTATAAATGTGTATGGAGAAAGTATTAGTTTCACCAAAATTTTAGAAGTTAAATTGTTCTTAAATTTATCCATTTTAGTGCCGCCTGGGTCCAAAAAAGTGATTTTCAGAGTGATGTCTGTCTGTGTGTGTGTCTGGATGTAAACAGAGCTAGAGAATTCCCCAATGGTCCGATTTTGGTGAAACTTGGTATGTAAGTTCAAACCCACGATAATTCCGGGCGTTTTTTTTTTCTTTCATTTTTTTGAATTTTTTATTATTAAGGGTAGTTTACCCGCAAAACCCCCAAAAAACGTGAAAAATCAAATTTCTCAAAAACGGTTCTAACGATTTTGATTAAAATTTTGAGGATTTAATATTAATATTAAGATTTAATATTAACGATTAATATTTAATAATAACGAGCATTTAATATTAAGATTAAAATGCTGAATAAAATGACACCACCCGCATCTCTGGGAAAATGTGCGTTCAATAGTCATAGAGCAAAATGTGTTAAAAAACTCAATTTTTGGATTTGCAAAAACTCGTGCTGCTCACCTGGTGGCTATCCGACTGAGCCATAAAGACATTAATGTTTTGAGGCTTTTAACACCTTTTCATATTCTTGGGAGAAAGTATGTGTCAGTTATCTGATACATTAATTAAGAGGCAAATTTAGGCTACCGTTATTGAATATTTCCAAGAAATGCATAATAGCAATTTGTACAACATTTTATTCTCTTTCAGAATATCACCATCCACTTTAGCCAATTTTCTCACCATTTAAAAGTTATATAGGCCTATGCAAAAAAGATAAGCAACCTCCGGATTTATAGTAAACCAGGAAGAGAAAATTTATTAATAATAATACAATTTAGATACAATTTTTTTTTTAAGATTTAAATAAGGGAATCTATTAATTTAAAGTATATTTGGGGTGCCTGCCCCATCTTCGAACTCCCTGGCTGATCGCCATTTTCTTCTTGACCTTCGGATGCACATGCTGGTGGCTCTTAATATCGAGCATGTCACCCTTACCCTCACCCAATTCATTATTACACTGTAGGGTTTGTTCCATTTTTCACTTAGTCTTTCTGCTATAGCTCTTAAAAGTGTATGGAACTCTTTTCCCAAATATCCATCAACTGATGTGATGAGGGGGGTGAATGAAGCATTTCTGTTTTCACAAGCTTGGAGATATTTTCTTTTTTTTCTTTTTCAGCGTTTTCAATGACCCTCTCGTAGGGCATGGAAATATGAGACGGAGCATCAGTGTCTAAGACACGTACATCAAACAATGCTTCCGTCTGACTTTCCCAAACCCCCCTACAAGCTAGGTCCGCTTTTAACGCTGGAGCAGTTTGATCTTTCTCCTCAGCTATTAAGGGTTCTTTGATACAATTTCCCCAAGCTTGCTCCATAATGTTTCCTAGTGTGTCTCTGACTTCATTATGTCTTCTTATAATTAGACCACCAATTCGACACTTTAAGGCACGCTCGGTATTGTAATCTTGTCCACATCCGTCACATTTTGCTGGAAGATGAATTGGTGTTCTACCATAGCGTAGAGCTAATGAGTCCCTGAATTCTTGAGGTGACATATCAAGATTAAGCTTTTTTAGCGGAACACACGATAGCCAACTTCTATGCTTTGCTTTATTATCCGTATTTCTTAAAATTGCTCTTTGACGTTGCATAGGGAAGTGCTTCACCGAATTTAGTAATGTTTCTTTTTCTTCAATCATTCTTTCTTCTTTACATTTTTTCTGGGAACATTTAATAGCGTATTTGTGGTTTACGCTGGACTGAAGTTGATAAAAGATCAACTTCAGTCTTTGAATGTAGAGCATCAATTAGAATGTGGCATCCGTTTTCAGAAGATTTGAACATTGCTATTGCTTGTTTTGAAGGGTCAGACAATCCTATTCCTCCCGACTTCACGGTTAGATGTAGGAGCTCACATTCTTCATTACTAACATCTGATCCAAACAAACTCGGGAATAGAGATGATCGAATTGCATTTGTAACGGGTAAGAACATTTCTGGTGGAATCTCAGTAACTCGCTGGAAAAATGTCCATTCAGCTTGTAGTGATTTTGTTGGGGGTGCTTGTGTCCAATCGCAGCTAAGTTTTCAACGTGTTGTTTCCATTTTCTTACTTTTTCTTGGATAAATATTTTTTCTCCCCTTCACATATAATGTAACCACCTAGAAAGTTACTCCCACTTACAATTTTCATACCTTTAATAATGTTCATGTCAAGGTCTGGTATTCTAAAATCTTTATTTAAAATTAATTACGTTTTACTTGTTTGCGGGTAATATCCATATTTTGGTCCAGTTTCGTTTAGTTTAAGCCACCACTTCATTACATTGTTGAATGTGCCTTGGCAAGAAGACTCATCCGCATACCACATCTGATGTGTATTGTTTGTCTCTTTCAGTTCTTGGATTAAGGGAAGAGTTGCTAGGCCATATAATTTCATTGACAATGGGTCTCCTTGAGTTACTCCTTCTTGGCTAAGCAATCTTTTATGGTATCCAGGTATTATTAAATCTGCTGCACATTGGTAGGTGTTATAAATGAATCTGGCTGCTCTTGGCCAATGAATTCTTGCTTGCCATAAAGTGTGTATTCTGTTTATTTTGTTGAAGGCATTTTCAGCATCTACTAATATCATGCACCAACTTTTTTCAGTGGAACAGTTCTGTTGGAAGGTCTTTTGCATGGAGTGTATTGCGCCTTCAATGCCTGATTCAATACCACCACAAAGCTGATCAGCTCCTAAAACTTGTACAACATCTTCTCCACATGCAAAAATGATACATTTTGCCAGGATACGGCAAAGACATTCCCCGATGCCAATTGGTCTCACTCCAGGACATTTATCAACTAATATTAATCTATTTGCCATTAGGGCTCTTATTCTATACCATGGGATTATTTCTCCATTTGATTTCATAGCTAATGTTGCTATAGCTGATCTCAGGATTGCGCTTTTCTTCCCGTGGCATAACAAAAAATCTGACCAATTTTCAGAAGAGCTTCCACCTAGCCCTCCACTTCCGTGAAGTCTTCGTGCCGCTTTCTCAACAATCTCTGCTGTGATTTCTGTAACTTGAAGCTTAGGAATTTCTTTCATATAATTTGGTATGTTTAATAAGCTTAAGTCAGGCATTGTGGGTTCTGGATGTTTCTCTCTTAGGACATCAAACACAGTTTGGTCCGAACTGTTTATGACATCTTCTGGCATGAGAATTCCCCCTTTTTGGGGTTTGTTGATGATTCTGGCTGCTTCTTTTATTTTTCCTCGCTGCACCAGTCTGTTGAAAATAAACGGTATCAGATAACTGACACATACTTTCTCCCAAGAATATGAAAAGGTGTTAAAAGCCTCAAAACATTAATGTCTTGATGGCTCAGTCGGATAGCCACCAGGTGAGCAGCACGACTTTTTGAATCCAAAAATTGAGTTTTTTAACACATTTTGCTCTATAACATTTGAACGCGCATTTTCCCGGAGATGCGGGTGGTGTCATTTTATTCAGCATTTTAATCTTAATAAACCACAAAATTTTAATCAAAATCGTTAGAGCCGTTTTTGCAAAATTTTTATTTTTCACGTTTTTTGGGGGTTTTTTGGGGTAAACTACCCTTAAAAATAAAAAATTCAAAAAAATGAAAAAAAAAACGCCTGGAATTATCGTGGGTATGAACCTACATACCATGTTTCACCAAAATCGGACCATTGGGGAATTCTCTAGCTCTGTTTACATCCAGACACACAGACACACACACACACACACAGACAGACATCACTCTGAAAACCACTTTTTTGGACCCAGGGGGCACCAAAATTGATATATTTACAAACAATTCAAATTCTAAAATTTTGACGAAACTAATACTTTCTCTATATACACATTTATAGGGGGAAAGGGAGCTCCAAAATGAATATACACATCATCAAAGGAATTGGAAAATATTTACGAATACAATACTTTCTCCATATACTATGGTATAGTGGGAGAAAGGAAAAGTTTCCTTAAATTTTTCCTTATCATCGTCTGATGTAGCATATGTGGGTTTTGCCCATCTTGATTTTAGATTTTTGTCACAACGTACAGTAGTGCTTCATTTATCAGCCCATCAAATTTTCCAAGTTTCCATTCATTAAGTCTCCTTTCAATCAATATTCTTATATCTTTGGCATGTTTTATCATCTTCTCTCTTTGTAAAATTACGGATATGAAACAGATGACTCTCTCTGAAGGTTCATTCCCATTTGCCAACATTAATATTTCTTCAGCTAAAGTTTGTACAAATGCATTTCCAATGGAACCACTTGGCAAGTCATAATGCATTCTTCCAAGGTTTAAGATCTTCTCCCATTTTTGTTGCCACTGAGATGAGACATTTTGCTCTTCAGTTTGTTTTGTTATATCAACACCAAATGATTGTTTAAGATGGTCAATAGAATCATTAGTATTTTTATCAATGGGGATGACTATAGGCTTCTCAGTAAAAGACCGTTTTTCAGAATTGTTTCTTGTATTGATATTTATTTTTCTCTTATTGGTATTATAATCATTATCAAAGTCAGGATATTCTTGTGTACGCCTATCATTCTTTGAGCTAATCAGAGAGCAAATATGTTCTTCTTCCCAAATTTTAGGTTTGGGAATAAGCAAGTCAAAGTGTCCTGAAGTCGGATTGCCTGAGAGTAATAAATAAATTATGTTCTCATTATTTTGGGAAGATATGACTATTGGAAGTTGCCTCATTGCGACTGACCGGGTAATTCTTTTCGGTTCCTCTAATTGAAGGTATATATGGAAGTCAAGGCTATATATTTGAGATAGGGCAAAGCATTCCAATGAGGTACCAAAGGTCCCATTTGTTTTCATTAGATCAATGTATTTTTCTTTATTTAATGATCCATATTCTTCCAGAGAGAAGATTTTGACTTGATCCCAATGTTCACTCAGGTACCGAGTTGCTTCTTCTCGAAGTTTTGCATGATTATGTTGATTTTAAAATAAATGTTGACTCACCGAATGAAAAAGGCAATTTCCATCCTTTTCAATCCTGACAATAGAGAAATATTTTGCAGTTTCCATTGAAACAAATGTTATAGTTGATTGAGTAGGTTATGTTATTCCTTGGTTTAAGTTTTCCTGTAAACACTTAATCTTACTGTTATAAATTGAATTACAAGAATAATTTGGAAATTGCAGTAAATACTGTTAATAATTATCATGAAGTTACTAAAATATACAGGTAAGTTATGTTAAATATTAAAATTATAAAATATAGAGAGAAAATTTTGGTACTTTTGTTTGTAAAACAGTCAGCTGTTACTATAGACCTCCGGATTTATAGTGATGAGAAAATACTGAATTATTAGTTATATTTTTATTAAACTTTGTACAGTTCTACTGGGCTGCTTTTATTAATTAATTGGTCGTTGGAAATCAGCCTTATAACCTGTACCAGAAGGTTTTTTTTTTTATAAAATTTTAAAACTAAATTGTGTAAAGTGCAATGAACTGGTTGTTGTTTGAAATTTTAATTTGGGCGTAACCAAGCATGCCAGTGGATTCTACACATATAATTAAAAGAGCAAAAGTAGGCACAAAACTAGTTAACCCTTTGAGTGCCGCTGTGTAGCTCACAGCGACACGATGTAGTTGTGCAACAATTACCAAGATTCGCTGACAGAGACTCTCAGTAGGCCTAGGTTATTTTAGGCCCATATAGTGCTTACATCCAGATGGCGTACTGGCTTTTTTTATCTAACTGATGAAATATGCGCTGTTTTCATCCAAAGGCCTCCGGCTATCAGTTTTGTAGCAATTTCATCGCCTTTGGTCCGTTTACAGACTCTGTTTATAAGTTTAGTCGTCGCCAATGTTATATGACTATTGTCTGTTTGTTGTTGTCAGTTTGTAAGTGCAGCATATACCAGCAAAACTACATAAAAAGTAGGCCTATCATTGATATTGTTTTTAAGCGTGTTATAACAGGCCCATTTCTTTCTTCTTAGTTACAAGCCTAACATGAGTAAAAATGAGTTAACCTAGCCCAAATGACAAGAGTCCTTCAGGAACTTTAAGTTAAAACAAACTTGAAAATAGTGTCAGTGAGAACAGTGTGTTGGTAGGCACAATCTAATTTTAAGTTAACTTAGAGTGTAACTTATTAGCCAACATTTTTGTTCATGGTTTGTGTCTACGCCTATTGGGAATGCATATATAAGCTATCTAGGCCTAATAAGAGTTTTGACTGACAACTAAAAGTAAATTAAGTTATTTGCTCATATTATAAAAAAAATTCTTATTTGGCGTTGCTTGGTAACCGCATAACTTATTGGGAATTGTGCGCTAACATTTTTTTGGGTCAAAATCAAATTGAGGGACAATATTGGAGAAAAAAAATTAAATGTTATAATACTTGTAAAAATTACAGTTTATACTTAAACAGTTACCTAATGAAATGAATAATAA
This sequence comes from Neoaliturus tenellus, assembly GCA_030545055.2. Lineage (NCBI taxonomy): Eukaryota > Metazoa > Arthropoda > Insecta > Hemiptera > Cicadellidae > Neoaliturus > Neoaliturus tenellus. The sequence continues at coordinate 152,720,219 of CM061533.1, read as the reverse complement.
AGTTTAATACCCAGCAGACCTTGTTTTCGTTATTTTTTCTATTTAAGTGTTATTTTACTGCCTTATGTCACCAGAAACATCACCTCTCTAACGCTACTTATAAACAAAAAAATTTGTTAAGTTTTCTTTTTAAGAAAAAGAAAAAAATTGTATTTTCAGTCAAATATTGATTAGGATTACGTCTATAGTGAATCTTAATAGCATTAAAAACTAAAAATAGAGAATTTTATTGGTTAATGAACAGTAGAGCCACGAAAATTCATGACCGGGACCACACAAAACATTGAAACTCAAAAGTAAAAGTAAATTAAAAAACTTAATAATTTTTTTATTGTGTACAAAACATAAATAAATGTAACAAAATATTTATACATTAAAAAAGTAAATTTTTTGCAATATTTTATGTTAAAAGACATTTATTTTGATGGCGTTAGCGAGGTGATGCGGCGTTAGCAAAAATACGCGGCTGTTGAATATATATGATAGTGGGTGTTCTAATGCGTTTAATATATGCAGGTTAGATTATGTTGTACTGAACGTTAAATGCTAGAACTGTTGTACGCTTGAAAAAAGTTATTTGCTTTAGAGAAGTGATGAACATTAAACATACGCCACAATATTTACCAGTAAATTGGTATTTTGAATAAGAATATAAACTTCAAACACAATAAAAGTATTACTATCAAATCAACACTCTCACAGTTCTGTCTAGCAACACTATGAATGCGGGATCGGCGGGAATGTTGAAGACGATTTTACCGCTAAATAAAAAAAGGAAGCATTGTAAGTTTTGCCAACTCGCTAGGGACAAATAAAAATATTTGCAAATATGCAAATAATGAAAACGATGTACAAAATTAAAACAACCCTAATGATAGTAGTGATTTACTGGAATTGTATCCTGTGAATTATTATTTTTTACTTGAATATGAAGGTTTTGTAGGAATTTGAGTTTAGGAGTTGGTTGGTGGGGACAGTTAGCGAAAGATATGAAACTCATTCGTTTTCAATATATATTTATTTAACTATCACAATTTTATTGTTAAGTCATGTTCTACACATACCCATCTTATAATTAGACAGGTTTATTTACCTTAATTTTTATTATTTATATTTCTAGATAGGGGGGACTTGGTTTTGTCCCTCAATTTGACTTTGACCCTTTTACATATTTTGATCAAATTGTTCTGCTCTTTCTGACTGTCGAATTGAAAAAAAATAAATAAAGTGGTTTAGCACATGTTATAGGCCACCGGTACTGAGTCAAAGTTTGAAGGAATATAGGCCTAATTTTAACTTTTTCATCCCAGAATTTAGTTTGTCATTATGGTCATTAGTTTGTTATTACAGTATAGAAGTTCTTTACCATTTTAAGAATTTATTTGTGCAAAAATTGTAAAACAAATTACATAACTTAGAAAATCCTACCTCTAAAATTGTATATTAATCTAAAGGCTAGGTTAAACGTTTTAATAAACTAAATTTTCCTTTAGAAAACAGCTTGGCATTTATGGGCCATTATCAAATTAAGGGCCAATTTGAGTCTCAGCAAGAAAAAAATGACTATGATAATTTTTTCATGCAAATAAAGCTTTGCAGTAGGTAATGGTAAGTAAACTTATACTAATAAACACGATCTTGCTATAAATAAAATTACTGAATGGAAGTAAATGTAAAAAAACAATAGGCCTGTATGTGTCTTTTTGTTCCTTCTTGCTCACTGTCCCCATGCATCATAGTCAAATTGACTCTGAGGCCAATTTCTCAGTTGATAAAAGTCAAACAAATTTATAAAAATAAATATATAAAATGCCCAAGATTATCATGGATCAGGTATAGGCTATTTAGAAATAAAGTAATACAGTGGAACCTTGATATATCGAACCTCAATATATCGAAATCCTCGATATAAAGAAGTTTTCTCATTCCCCTTGAACCTGCCTATCAATCTAATGTTATTTCTACCTCTATATATCGACGGTTTGGCAGGGATAACCTCAATATAACCAATTTTTGGAGCGCCGATGCACGACCTAACCACCTCTACATATCGAAGTTTTGACTACAAAACCTCAACATATCGAAGTTATAAAAAGAACAACAAGTTGAATCATTGAGCTCATCCATTTTCTTTCATGTTGCAACCTGTCGCTCTACAGACGTTGCCTTTTGCCGTGCCTTGTGTTCGCAGCGCTGTTCTTGTTTCCCGCATTTGCAGTTAACTTACTGTGTTAGTGTTGTTCCATTCATTACGTTAAGTGTCCGTTAGGTGGCCGTTAGCATTTTATTTTACATTTTACTCGTGAGTAATAATTTTAAAAGCCCATATTTACTGCATGTATGATAGTAAAATTGTCTTCTAGTCCCGACTGATGCTTATTAGCCTAGATACATTTTATGTTTGCAGAACTGTTTAATTTTTTGTGTCACCATTTATAGTCTTTGTCCTGATCAGCTTGTGATACAAATTTCATAGAAGGGTTTATAAACATTAAGCAACATATAATGTTACAGTGGACTGTTATATTCTTTTGTGCAATAGCCAATTGTTGGTTATGTAATCACAGTACACACATATTTATTCCTCAATTTATAGGCCTACTAGAAATAAGTAATGGTATTATAAGGTGGTCGGGTAGAGTTTCATACAGCGCCTACCTTTCTACCGAATGAAAATATCGATCGCTACGATCGATATATCGCATCGGATGAAATATCGATATACCACATCGGATGAAATATCGATATATCGCATCGGATGAAATATCGGATGAAATATTTTAAACATATGTTTTTTGAGAATTTTTTATATTTATTTACTAAATATTATTGTTTGTTTATCTAACAAAACCAAGATTTTACTAGGTGATTTCATATTCAGTATGGATAGTTTAGTTATTTTGATTAGTCTCATAAGTTTCAGGGAACTTTCTATTAACCTATTTGTAATAGAAAGTTTATACTAGATAGTTGGGTCATAGAAATGAGCAATGTGATAGATTTTTACAAGATAATGAACTCATACCGTACCAAAGAAAATGTTGTGTGGGCAGTGTGGTGCACTGGTGAGGGGATGAAAATGAAAATAGATATAGTAGTGTTAGAGTTCAGTTTTCATGTTAAAAAAGAAAAATCAACCATTATAAGTTATAACTTACATTGACTAATAAGTTTTTTGAGAGATTTAGGTTTAGATTTTGATCAACATTATAACTATTGTACTTTTTAGCAACAGTATACCAAACTATGAATTTTGATGTACAAACATCTAGTTACCTATAAGATTAGATATACATATAGAAATTTTGACCCGATGCGATATATCAATCGTATCGATCGATCCGATGCGATATATCAATCGCATTGATTGATCCGATGCGATATATCGATCGTATCGATCGATATTTTCATTCGGTAGAAAGGTAGGCGCTATATGAAACTCTACCCAGGTGGTCTTGAACCTCAGTATATCGAAGTTTGTAAAAAGTAACCTTGATATAACGAACCTCAGTATATCGAAGACCTTGATATTAAGAATTTTCTACATTCCCCTTCAGGTTCGATATATCAAGGTTCCACTGTAATGTTATTGAAATCAGATTGATTTCAGGCCATTATTTCCGTGTCCCTACAAGACCAATAAAAGAGTAGCGATGTTTTGTATTTGCCGCCAAATCGGTGTAGGCCATTTCGTTTTTGTTCCTGACAGTGACGTTCAGCTGAGGTTGTATGGTAAGTTATGCCTAGACGTGTTGTGGACGTCAGCGTCAAAATTGTCATATTTAAGGACGTTATTAACATATTTCAGGCTAGAAAATATGGCAGGCTATATTAATTGCTGTTCCCCTTGCTCACCCCTCATAACTCATTTATAATTATAACAGCAAAACTATCGATAGTAGTTGTAGAAATGATGATGAAGCCAGCATAACCTCATAAAACACATTAAGTCAGCACCCACATGATGGTTAAGTTAGGTTGGTTTAAATTAGGTTAGGTTAGCCTCCCTAGTTAGGTTATGGTACCTATTTTATATTAATATGTAATGTATATAGTACTACCTTTTATCTAATAACTTATTAGTATAAATAACAACCACTTGTAACATTGTTAGTGCTTCCTTTATGCAAGTTTCAGTGGGTTTTTATTTGTTTTCTAAATGTTTTTTCTCTTTATTGAGTAGTCATTTGTTGTATTCAATTAATAGCCTATATACATATTCATTCTCTACATGAAATTTTGCGTAATTTGAGTAGGTACCCACTTTAAAAACAGTTTATCTTATAGCTTTGCCGACACTTTTTACGTATTTTCCGGCTTATTTAAAATCGGATTGAAATTATTTTTACACGGGCCTATTTGTGATCAGCTTAACATCCCGGTTAATATGAATACCCACAGCAATAAAGGTAATTATTGAGTTTAGCTACGACCAACGGAAAAAGGAAAATTTATCATTTATTTGATCAAGAGAAAAAAAAACCAGAGAGGGTCAAAATTTTTTGTGTCATCCTGAAATGAAAGTTAGTCTTAAGTGTAATTTTAAGCTCCGACATGTGTAAGGTTTATCTGTAGAACATTTACTAGGCCTAACTTATGTAGGCCCAAGTTGTTTTTAAATTTGTTAAACCTTCCTCATATTGGCCATTAATATGATAACATACCTTATAAATTGAAAAACACCAGGGCACTTAGAGGGTTACTACAAAAATGAATTTGGAGCAAGTCTAATTTGGATATAACCTAGTTACTGTTTACAGTGAGTGGACAAGTTTTATATGGCTGGCTGACAGTATAAGAAAACTATGCAAACAACCCATAACCAATTGGATAAAATAGACATATCAAATTAATTGACTTTTTACTCTTTATTTTAAATTGTAACACTAAAATAAAGAGTAAACTTAATTCAATGCTAACAAAATTTAAAAAAAACTCAGATCAAGAGCTCTTCTAGGTTATGGCTCAGATCTACCACCGCTCGGGTGAATTAAGACCTAATTATTGAAATATTTATGGAATGAGAATCATATGAGAGCATGGCAATTATGAATAAACATAATTACAAAGCCCTAAGAAATGATTTATTAATTACTGAAAGATAATAAAACATACCTTTTCCTATCCACTCCAATGAAAGATAGACGATAACCGGAAAGAGTAGGCTGACGGAAAAGGTAAACTAAAAAAAAAGAACAAGAATAACATTTCTAACCAAGGAGGTTAACCCAAGGCAATTAGAATGTTAACCTACATGTTCAAACTAAAAATGAATCAAGTCTTGATAACCTACATGTTCAAACTAAAAATGAATCAAGTCTTGATTTAGTTCACCTAATATCCACGTCCACGAATAAAAGCTTAGAAAGTTCGAACCTTTTATATCTATCTAAAGTAGAAAAATTATATGTATATATAAATATATATATATATATATATATATATATATATATATATATATATATATATATTGTGTTATTATTCTAATACCTTAGTTATTATCATACTGTACTCTAAAAAAGTACTGTTTGTACGTGACAATTTTTTTCTCTCCAAGGATTTCTAACTTTTTTGTTGAATATGGAGGCTTCGGCCACGAGGAATCGATTGGAGTTGGTCCCATGGCTGGAAAAAAATCTTGTTTTCTTCCTAGAGCCCTTTTAAGTTCACAGTTTTAAGCCATACTGTATGGCTTTGATAAGAACCAATGTGTTACATCTTTTACCTTTTGTTACTCAAATTTATACCAACCTGCAGCGCCCCTTGGCCTGGTGAGTGAGCGGAGCGAACGAGTTAGAGTTAAACAGGAAAAGAGTGATTGAGTGTAGCGAACGGTTGTTGTCTGAGAAAGGAAAATGGACCTTATATTACCGAGCATAAGCTCGGTCCCCCTAGTGCTATAATATAAATTTATAATCATATACTGCAAGAGTATAAATATACTCTAAAACAATCATTGTTTGTACGGACAATTTTTTTCGCGATGAGGAATCGATTGGAGTCGTCCCATATGGCTGGGAAAATTCTGGTTTTCGCCCAAGAGCCTAAAGAGCCCTTCAAAGTTCATATCGTAGGCCCCGGTTAACCTCATGGACATTTTTTGTAGCTACTAAATTGAACATCAGCTGATAAATTGTATATGTAAGCCAATGTGTTACATCTTTAAACTGAGGTTCAACAAATTTATACCAACTCTAGTAGCACACATCGTTGGGCCAACGTTGGATTATGGTTGGGATGGTGGGAAAATGATCGGTTGGCATTTTCGATGGGTTTTAATGCAGGTATTTTCGAGTTTCCTTAAAAAGAATACTCCAAGTCAGGCAATCGAGAGCCTTCTTGAGGTCTAAAAAGATTGCTGTACCTTATCTCCCTTATCCTAGTTTTCTGCTATATAAAGAGTAAAAGATCTGATATTGCAGTATTTATAGATTTTTCACTTCTAAAACCGTGTTGTTGAAGATGCAGTTTTTCATTCTGTAGTAGATATTCAGTAATTTGTACAAAAATGGCTTTTTCAAAGTGTTTTGGTGCAGTAAGAAGCATGACTATTGGGCGATAATTTCTACATTTGTTTTATCTTGTTTCTTATATGTATTGGATGTACTAAAAATGTTTATTTAATTTTTTAAGTTATTAATCATTCCGTAATAGATGAATTCATGGTTTCCAAATGTGGATCCAAGATCTCTCAATTGCAGTGGTTAAGTAGCTTGCTAGGTATACCATCACTCCCAGCAGAATTTTTACGCTTAACAGATTGAAAGATTTGCAATAGGGTTTAATTAGTTAGTAAATGAAAAGATGAGAGGAAACAATCTTTTGACTTCCCTGGTAGCTGGTTTGCTTTTGCTGGTTTAGAGTTGTTCTATCGGTCTTTTCTAAGTTTATAAAAAAACTAGCTAACAGCCCGTCAAAAATGAAAGGTAATTTTTATAATGATTATTCAAGAATGTGATGATGTTTATTTAGTTTACATGGTCACAAAATTTATGAAAACCCCAACGACAAATATTGAAGCTTAAATCTTGCCATTTATTTAGCAATGTGAAACAATGTATAAGAATATTTTTATATGTTTATAAATAGTTTATAATAGGTTACTTACTATCATATGGTTTTTACAATATAGTAAGCATATGACAATTTAACAATAGATACCCCCGTCGCAGCAGACCTGCGTACTCAGCGAATTTCCAATAGAATTTTGGTATATTTTCTATTTCCCCATAAAATTCATGGGGATGAGAGTATGTAGGTTTGCCGCCATATGGGTTTAGTTGGTAAATATAAGATAAAAACTACCTAGTGATTGTACATATCAAATTTTATAAGGTTATGGTGTTCTTTTTATTTTCTCCGTAAACCCCATAGGGTGAGTACGTAGGTTTGCCGCCATATGGGTTTTCTGAGCAAATATAAGTTAAACGCTTCCTAATGAATGTGTATACATAATTTTATCAAGATATGTCAATAGATAAGCAAGATAGAAGGTTTTATTGGTTTCCCATAAGAATAACATGGAAAACATAGTTTTTGGATTTTCTCTATAACCATTTAAGCTAGGTAAAAAATTCAAAATACTAGATTATTTGATTTTTTAAGCTCTTTTATATGGTTTAAGTTAAAATTGATGAATTTTATAAATAAAAGTAAAAAAGCGAAAACCCCATTTTTAACCCTTTTGAAACCCCATAAAACCCCGTTCCCATGGTCCGATCATTCTGGTTCGCGAACTCAACCTAGTAGATGCTGGCTTACACCCCTGTACCAAATTTCATCAAAATCGGAGGTTCCGTTCAAAAGTTATCGTGTTCACGGACACATACATATATATACATATATATCAATTTGAACGAACGGCGTTTTTGGCTTCTAGGGACCTCAAAACGAAAAAGTATCATGGTCCCGGGCTTAGGTCTTACCGTGACAGTAGTGTGTTTTGGTTAAACCTAGACCGGAAGTCGTGCCATCTGCCCGAGCAGCTGCTCGCGAGCAGTTGACTCGGGCAGCTGGCGCCAGCTGCCATGCCATATAGCTTCCGGTGGGGGTTAGAGGGTATACATGAGATGCTGTAGTTATATGTTATGTCATATAGGTTGGGGTGGAGATGGCGATAGTGTTGGCGTTAGGGTGAAGTGAATTTGCGCATAAAGTGGGGTTGAACTAAAAATGCGCATAAATTAAAAGTTATTTCAAAATTGAAATTCGTTGGTGTTAACGAAACTCTAACAGTTGAACAAAAATTAAGAGTTAGTTGAAAATTGAAATTCAAACTTATAACTGGGATGTGGAAAAATATGTCAAGGTCATTCAGAGTAAGTTTTTAAAATTCTATCCAACTATCACCAGAAATAGTTTTAAGTTGAAGTAGTTGGTGATAGCGGGATAATTGATTCGTGCCATGGGAGAGGTGTTTATCGTTTGAAAGTTGGCGATCGAATGAGAAACGCGGCCTAGGGAGAGGGCTTATAAAACGGCAACCTTCCCCCACCACCCCTTCCCCCACTCCTCTAGACCAATAACCGGTCGCCGAATCTATGTGGTGAAACTGAACTAGACATGGCGGCCGCCATGGATAATTCTAACCTCAAACCTTAGTTTAGCTGAAGAGAATAGAGGATAATGAAGTAGGAATTGCGGTGAGCGCATTTATATAAGGAATGATGGGAGTAAAATAGGAAAACCTGTTGAACACAGTCGATAGGAGTAATAAGTTCAAAGTTGTGGAAGCATAACATAGAACGTAAAATGTCGTGAATAACACTATCATCAACGTTAACCTGCGAAGTTGTAGAAGAATATAACGGGTTAAAACTGTATTTCTTCCTAACTCTATTTAAATTAGTTCTACACTTTGAAATTGAAGATTTAGAAGTACTTCGTAATATATGTTGTGTTCGCAAAAGTTTTAACCTTAAACATTGTGCAACCATTATAGCTAATGTGTTACATTCAGAAGTTAAAAGAAGACTGAGGTATAAAATGAAGTGTAAAGGATATTGAAACAGAACACTATAGTAGTAATATTTGAGGTTAGAATTAACTAGACTCATTTAATGAAGTGGCTAGGAAGCCACATGCTGATGAATGCTAAATTGCATGTTAGAAGTAATGAAGTAGTCATAAAATAAAAACTAATGAGAGGTGATCACTGCGAGGATGCAAGGTAATGAATGTTTGTGACGCGATAAACTATCCGCTTTTATAGAGGCAGTAATAACCCTAGCCAAATGCCGGCAGATGCCGACCAACTACCTGGTTTTATAGCGCCAATTACTCCGGGCAGCTGGCGGACAGATGGCAAGAGAAGTAGGGGGCTTTGGGGCAATGACCGGAAAGGTCAATGACCCCCCCTCCCCCCCTCCCCCCCCGAAAAAATGGAGCACCCCCCCTTCCCCTACCACCCCTTCCCCCACTCCTTCAGGCCAATGACCGGTCACCTGGTCATCGTCGGTCGCCGACGATAATTCTAACCTCAAACCTATGCACATGCAACAAGTACTTTGGATCGGAAGAGTGACTATGCTATTGCGCATGCGCCTAGTCCTGTATTACTCACTTTAGCGCTACTTCGCATGGATAATTCTAACCTCAAACCTTGGTTTTGCGTCGCTGCCCATGCGCCGCTCCCCACTCCTTCGCCTTCCTTTTATACTGCTGCGAACTGGACTGGATTGAACACTGTACTGGAGTGAAACAACTTCCCCCACTACTTGAGAATCCGAGGAGCAATACGAGCCTGATCTTAGCGTCAGTCGTCAACAAACTTTCATAGCGAAAGGTTGTTGGCGACTCAGCAAGAGGTTTCAAATATATAGTAGGCCTATATATATATGAACTTCTTATACTACATTGCGTTTTTTAATGCAATGTGGTATGTGTGTGTGTGTGTATTAGTTGTAAGTTGTATTTAATTTAAGAAATAATTTGCGCATTGCGATGTTAGTTATAAGTTGGGTTTAGCATTAAGGTGTATTAATTTTTAAGAGGTGTTTAGCATTAAGGTGTATTAATTTTAAGAATAATGATGGTATTTGGTTGTGTTGAATTATTTTGGTTTTTAATAATGATGTGTTGTTAGTTTTAAGTGTTGGTACTAATAATTAATGTTGTTTTGCCTTACAGCTAGATGTTAGGGGGTAGATTAATTGTAAATTCAGAAGTTCGGTTGAACTTCACTTAGAAGGGGTGGGACATCCGCAAATTGTAGGTAAGCGGACTAGGTTTTTTGCATTTTGTTTAGGAATATGATGGGTGGGTTTAGTTTGGGTGGGGTTAGAGTTGCGTTTCTGCATTAGCTGTTCCAGTTTCCCTATTTAGCGTTACGCTTTGATGCGGACAGGGACGTTACGCTTTGATGCGGACGGACCAGGGGCTCCCTTGCAGAACGTAACTAGTGGGTTGGGAGTGGGAACCTGTTAGGCAAACAGGGTGGTGGGAACAGTATTACTGTTCCCATCACCTTGGTTTTTTATAAGTCTTGAGTGACCTTGACCTACTTTTTGAAAGGTCAATGACCTCCCCCCTCCCCCCCTCCCCCCTCCCCCCTCCCCCCCGAAAAAATGGAGCACCCCCCCTTCCCCTACTCCTACCCCCACTCCTTCCCAACTACTCCGGGTGAATGACCGGTCATGACCTGAAAAATTAAAATGGCTATAACTTGATAATGGATTGACGGATTTGGACAAGCGATACATCTTTGAAAAGGTCTATGTAAGACAAACATTTTAGTAAAAGAAGAATTTGGTTATCTTATTTTAGTCAAAAGTTATGCGAATTATTTTAAATAAATACCTTCTCTTTCCCATTTTCCCCCACCTCCCAGGTCAATAATCAGTCTCGGCCAGCTGCTACCCCTCTCATTTGCATATTGTTATAAAAGACGCACCGACTGCGGCTAACATTTCATTCTGATTCCAGACGTTACGCTGCGAACTTGGAGCCACAACCATGTCATCTCTGCCAACTACAACTTCTACTTCAACTTCTACTTCTACTTCAACTTCTACTACGGCTGTTACTGCACCTAAGAAAACTCTTCGTCTGAAAAATCCTCCTGACTGGTACAAGAAGCAACTTGGATCCCAACCTTCAACTTCTGGCACTATTCTTCCGCCTACCAAGACTTCTAAACTTCGAAGCATTTTTTCACCGCCTTCGCCTTCTACTTCGCTTTCAAACGACTCCACACCGCCATCAACCATCATGCCGCCACCACAGAAGCCAGCTCCCCATTCTAATACCCCTTCATTTGAAACTTTGCTTCATCGTCTTAGTACACCTGTCATTCCACTGTCACCATTGCCTCCTACCCCACCACTTACCATGCCTGAAGACCACACCTATCATAAAACTAAATCCACTAAGCCTACTCCCAAACCTGCTCCTAAGCCTGCTCCTTCAGAGCAATTTCAATTATTACAAGAAGAGCGTCGTAGGGCATTTAGCCGTCCCACTACTTGCCCTGAAGTGCTCACTAGGGGAATTAAGAAAGGATCAGCTTGTGGGAAGAAATGTGTTAAAAACGAAAGTTTTTGCCTTGTACATGTCGTGAAACACCTTTCTGAACCACAACTGACAGAAACCCCCACTATTGAATACCAATCCAAAATTATTGGTGTGAAAGGAAATAGGCTTAAGAGAGGTTGTATTTATTTTTTTGAAAGTGTTATTGACAACGAACACATTTTGGCAAGTTGTAACGGCGAAAAATATAATATTAAAGTAATTGAATCCTTGCGCAAAGAGAAATCCGTTGATGAGTTAGACTCTAAAGACTATCTCCTCAGACACAAAGTGGATGGTATTACAAGGGGGGGGCGTAGAAAGTAAATTCACATAGTTTTTTTCCAAATTGTTGCTTAAAAAATAATGGGGGAGAAACACAATGCGTTATAGTGTTGTGTTTCTCCCCCATTATTTTTTAACACTCTAAGTCTTGTGACCTACTAACCTACTTCCATCCGAGTAGTAAGAAAAGTACTTCCCCCCACTCCTTTGGGTCGATGACTGGTCACGGTCAGCTCCTACCCCTCATTTGCATACTATTATAAAAGCGGAGCAAGCGTTGGTCACTCCTTTATTTTTCTTCTACACGCCGCTCTTGTCGTTTCGTCTCTCCTGTTTACAATATTTCTTGCTTTAAAATGCCTCCTCATCTGAATTAAAATTTCGATTCCTCCGAAATTTCTGATGTTTTTGAACAATCTGAAGACACTTTAAGTAACAACAGTGAAAGTGAAGATGATGAGGACGATGATGATTATACTGTTGAACTTAGTGAAGAACGTAAAGTCATAGCAATTGATCCACAATTTCCATTTGATACAATAGAAAAGTTTATGGCTGAAGCTAATAAATGGTTGGACTCAGGATGTTATGTACGAATTGACTCTTTTATATTGTATGGTGATAGTCATTCTTTCCTTGTCACACCAAATGACAGAGGCCGCATGTCGCAGTGGGCACAATCTATGATGGAGTGCTAAGAACAAGGTGTGGACACTGGCGGCTATTTTCTTGCACAACTAGTGTAATAACAAAATTACCCTTCCCCCACCCTACACCCTATCCCTTTCAAATCCTATAAAGAAGGGGGAAAGGAGTGGGGATTATAAAATGGTGGGGGAATGTGTATAAATGCAGGTTGTTTGAAGAGACTTTTATTATTGTGGCTTTAGCAGAAACAACATGGAGTTTAAATCTTCAGCAAAAATAAGGAACAACATAATAAAGAGAGAAATTCGCAAGAAAGAAAAGATTGAACTTATAAAATTACAACTTATAATTCCTTCCATTGAAATTGGATGTAGCAAAATAAAGACTTTGGTGAAAACTAACGAATATTTGTTACAAATGCTAAAAACAATCGAAGAGTTGAAGAGCAAGAATGGACATTCTACATAGTAAAATTTGAACATTTTAATATAAATAAGTAAAAAGTAGATGTAGAATAGAGAGCGAGGAATAGATCACCTTGTGGTAATGGACTAACATGCCACTTAGTGCTCTATTCCTCGTTCTCGCGTTAAATTGGATTACCTTGACCTATTTGTTCGACTATTAGAATTTGGTTAACACTGTTGAATTTCAGTTTTGAACTAACGTTTATTTTTGTTCAACTGTTAGAGTTTTTTTAATACTGTCGAATTTTAGTTTTGAACTAACTTTTAATTTATGCGAATTTTTAGTTCAACTCTAGTTAATTTATGCACAAATTTAGTTTAACCAAGTGTCTGTGCTGTAGCCATTTCCACCTAAAAGTAACTAGAATTAGTTGGGTGGGGGAAAGTTCGTTAAAGCTTGAATATAAAGAAGTATATACTAAAACTCCAATGGGAATAAAGAACACGAATGAACAATTAGTTTGTAGAAGGTTAATATTTTTGTTCAAAACGTTTGATTTCCTTGGATAGTGAAGAAGATGAAATAGTGGTGGGGGAACCATTATAAAAGGAGGAACATGAGAGCCCATTTCATTTCTTGGTGAAATTTCGAAGAGTAAACATCTCAACATGTATTGTTGCGATAAATGTTCGGAATCGTTTCACGATGAAATTCTATTAGACTGTCATAAAGAACTAATTCACAACAACCCAGAAGAAAAACAAGAACAAGAACAAGAACAACAAGAACAACAAGAAGAACAAGAAGAACAAGATGAACAAGATGAAATAACTGCAACATCTTCAACTACTTTACCGAATCTACAAGTATTTGCATTACCCGGTAAAGTAGTAATGCATCATAAGATTCAAAATGAAAACTTGAAGCTAGAAGAATTTATTAGAGAAGCAAAACCAATCGTAAGTAAAACTTTAAAAGAAGAATTGAAAAGATTGAACTTTCTTAAATTTGGTTTACTACTAGAAGCTATGTTTATAAATGTACAAGAAGAATTATCACCAAGAGGATTCATAACAAAAAACCGAACCATTATGGAAAGTTCAAACATTGATTCAATAGTAGAAAACTGTATAGAAGAAATATTAACAAAAATTCAGGAACACGAAGGAAGAGGATCCGGATGGAGTCTTACAAGTATTGAAGTATTAGATATAAGAGTTCATAAACATGGATATGGACTAATGGGATCTAGTTACATTCCTTTACCAAAAATAATTGAAAATACAAAATCTTGTGTTAATGTTAAAAATGAAGACAATGAATGTTTTCGTTATGCAATGACAGCTAAATTTGTACCACATCATGCGAATAGACCTGACCAAGAATATGAAAATCAAAGATTTAGATACAATTTCCAAGGAATCACTTATCCTGTATCACTGAAAGATATATCAAAATTTGAGAAGAAAAATCCCGGTACGTCTATCAATGTTTTTGCATTAGATAGTTCAAACAAAGTGTATCCTTTACGTATTGCGAAAGAAGAGCTACCAGATCATACGGATTTACTACTACTTACGTGAGGAGATGTGTCTCACTATGTGTACATAAAGAAATTTGACTCTCTTGTTAACAAGCAACTTTCAAAAAATAGAAACAAAAAGTTGATTTGTAAGAGATGTTTTAATTTTCAACGAGAAGGAAGACAAGGAAGAGAATGGTTACAAGAGCACAAAAGACTATGTAACAATAATTATGAAGCAAAGATTAATTTACCTTCGGAAAGCAAAGCATTTGTTACATTTCAAAAGGTTCATCATCAATACCGTATCCCTCTAGTTGTGTATGCAGACTTTGAATCAACACTTGTTCCTGTTGAAGATGAAAATTGTGAAGCTCGAAAAAGTGTCAAGTATCAAATGCACAAACCAAACAGTTTTTGTTTAATGGTCAAATCAACATTATCAGAAGAACATTTAAACAGATATGGATTAACTTCAGAACCTTTAGTATATCGTGGTGAAAATGCGGAAAAAATATTTCTTGATCACTTATATTCAATAGCTGGAAATATGCAAAGATTATATACAAATATTGTACCAATAAAACCGATGGACGAAGAAGAAAAAATTCAACATGAAAATGCAACTCGATGTTTCTTGTGCAAAAATAATTTTACTATTGAGAATTATAAAGTTAAAGATCATGACCACCTCACAGGTTATTATAGGGGTGCTGCTTTTAATAAATGCAACTTGAGCTATCGTTTACCACTATTTATTCCTGTGGTTCTGCATAACCTCAGCGGGTATGATGCTCATTTTATAATACCCGAATTAGGAAGAGATGTTGGTAAAATTGATGTATTAGCTGAAACTTCAGAGAAGTTCATCAGTTTTTCCAAAGAAGTTGGAAACGTGAAATTAAGATTCTTAGACTCCTACAGATTTATGCCGTCTAGTTTGTCCAAACTTTCTGAAAATTTAAGGAAACAAGATTTTGTTGAAACAAAGAAGATTGTAAATAGCGACAAACTGGATCTGGTACTTCGGAAAGGTGTTTTCCCATATGATTACATAGACAGTTTAGAAAAATTTAATGAAACATCACTTCCAGCAAAAGAAGAATTCGAAAGTAAACTTTACGACATGGATATATCTCAAGAGGACTATGATCATGCATTTAGAGTATGGAACGAATTAGGATTTAGAACATTGGGAGAATATTCAGATTTTTATGTTAAATTAGATGTAACTTTACTATGTGATATAATGGAAGAATTTAGAAATACGTGTTTTGCAGCATATGGATTGGACCCTCTTCATTCATACACTTCACCTGGACTAGCATGGCAAGCCATGTTGAAAGAAACAAATTGTAAATTACAACTTCTTACTGATATAGATATGGTTTTGATGTTAGAATCAGGAGTTCGAGGGGGATTGACGCAAAGTGTAACCAGACATGTTAAGGCGAATAACAAGTATCTGCCCGATTATGATGCATCAAAACCAACAACATTCCTGGGTTATTTCGATGCAAATAACTTATACGGATGGGCAATGTCAAATCCCCTTCCATATGATAATTTCAAATGGATAGACCCAGAATCAATTGGAAACATAATGGATATACCGAAGCATGGTGAAACTGGTTACATTTTTGACGTCGATTTTGAATATCCTGAACATCTTCACGATCATCATTACGATTTACCACTTCTTCCAAAGACTGAAATTTCCCCTACTGGAAGATGGCCAAAATTATTGATGACTTTAACCAACAAGTCTTGGTATGTCGGACACTACTGGATGATACAACAGGCTTTAGACTTAGGATTGAGAATTACAAAAATTAATCGAGTACTACAATTTTCTCAATCTTGCTGGTTAAAACCGTACATCGACAACAACACAAGAAGAAGAGCTGCCGCTACATCAAGTTTTCAAAAAGATTTTTTTAAACTAATGAACAACGCAATATTTGGCAAGACTTTGGAAAACAAAAGGAAACATAAGGATATCAAATTGGTAACTGATCCAGTAAAATTACAGAAATTGGTGCAACAACCAAACTTTGGTTCATCTGTAATTATTAATGAAAATCTAGTCGTTATTTCCATGAACAAGAAGTCAGTTGAAATGGATCGTCCTTTGTATCTTGGAATGTCAATCTTGGATATTTCAAAAACACTTATGTACGGGTTTCATTATAAGAAGATGGTTAACTATTATGGAAGAGAGAACATTGGTATTGCATATATGGATACGGATGCACTAATTTACTGGATTAAAACAAATGACATGTATGAAGATCTACGCACCTTTATATATAAAGATGATTTCGACTTTTCCGATTATCCTAAGGATCATCCAAATTACGACTATGACAGAAATAAGAAAGTATTGGGAAAATTTAAAGATGAAACAAATGGTGTGCCGATGATGGAAATTGTAGCATTAATGTCCAAACTGTATTCATTTCAACTGTACATAAACGAGAGGAACGAACATCAAGTCACGAAGAAGGCCAAAGGAATAAAAACTTCTTTCCTGAAGAAGAATGTACAGTTTGAACATTATAAAAGATGTTTGTTTGAAAATGTTGAAACAACTGCAACGTCCAACACTATTAGAAGTTATAATCATCAACTTTTTAGTGTTAAACAAACAAAGTGGGCATTAAGCTACAAAGATGACAAGCGCCATATTTTAGAAGATAAAATTAATACTTTACCATTTGGCCACTACTCCCTAAACCCTATCGACCAGCAGACCTATTCTTCGTCCTCTACCTTCTTCCTTTTTCCTTTCCGTAAAGAAGAGGGGACATGGCAAGCCCAATGCCATGTTCCCTCTTTTTTACACTAATATGAAATGGCCTTGACCTATATTCAAACTATATAAATGAGAATAAACTATTCTATGGATTAGTATTTTTACTGCAGTGTACAATCAACATCTAAAGATGGAAAGTGTGAAGGACAAGATTGTAAATGAACTACATAAACCAGCAAGAAGAAGATTTCCAAGAAGAAGTACAATAATTAAAGGAATGAATGATATTTATCAAGCTGATCTCATTGAAATGATACCGCACAGTAAATTAAACAAAGGATTTAAATATATTTTAACAATTATAGACTGTTTTACTAAAATAGCTGACGCTTTACCATTGAAGGACAAGACTGGTAAAAGTGTTACAAAAGCTATGGAAACCACAATACAAAGAAATAAATTTAAAATTAAACATCTACAGACCGATGATGGAAAAGAATATTTTAATAAAGACTTTGGAGCTTTGATGAAGAAATATCAAATAAATCATTATTCTACAAATTCTGAAGTTAAAGCTTCAATAATTGAAAGATTTAATAGAACATTAAAAGGTGCGATGTATAAACAATTTTCAAAACAAGGATCATACGTGTGGTATGACATATTACCACAACTTATAAAAGAGTATAACAACAAATATCATCGTACCATTGGAATGAAACCTATCCAGGTAAACAGTGCTAATGCCAAAATTGTATTACAACGCATTAAAAATAATACAACACCGAAATTGGAAAAATTGCAACCAAAGAAGTTCAAGGTCAACGATAAAGTTCGTATAAGCAAATACAAAGGTGTATTTAGTAAAAGATATCTACCAAATTGGACTAATGAAGTATTTACAATTTATAAAGTGCAACCAACTATACCTGAAACCTATTTATTAAAGGATAACAAGGGTGAATTACTTCAAGGTGGATTCTACGGACACGAATTGTTGAAATCAACAGTTGGTGATGTATATCTTGTCGAGAAGATTTTACAAAGGAAAAAGTATATGGTTAAAGTCCGGTGGTTAGGGTTTGATAAAAGTGAAGACTCTTGGATTCCTTCAAAAGACTTAGTATAGTTGTTTAATAGCTCATTGTGTGTTTAACCTTTATACAAGATGGAGATTGTACAACAAAAAGATCGATTTAATATCAATAACATTGATGAATTGACAGTTGACAATGATAAGTTAAATCATGGAAAACATGGTGAATTACTACCAAATACGATAAGATGTATAATAACTGGTCCTTCAAATTGTGGAAAAACTAATGTTGTTTTTAACCTTATAACTAATCCTAAGGGATTGCGTTTTAACAATATATACATTTTTTTTTAAATCATTGCAACAACCAAAATATCAATTATTGGATAAAATACTTGCAAGTGTACCTGAAGTGAATTTTTACAAGTTTAATGCCAGTGAAACAATTATGCAACCAAATGAAGCAAAACCATTTTCTATTTTTATATTTGACGATGTTTCTTGTGAAAATCATGACACAATAAGGAATTATTTTGCTATGGGAAGACATCATAATATTGATAGCATTTATATTGGTCAAACATACAGTAAAATTCCAAAACAACTTATAAGAGACAATGCAAATATGTTGATCATCTTCAAGCAAGATGAAACAAATTTAAAGCATATATATAATGATCATGTAAATGCGGATATGCCATTTGAAAAATTTAAAGAGATGTGTGGCAAAGCATGGAATGAGAAATATAACTTTCTCGTTATTATGAAGGAAGAAGATATTAAAAATGGTAGATATCGCATAGGGTTGGATAAATTTGTATTTATGCGTTGAACTACCAATGCTACATCTAGCTACATGTTGAACCTCACAGTGTAAACATGGTGAATCAAGAAAAACTATTGAAAGAAATAAAATCACTCAGTGATTCTATTAGGATGAAGAATCGTGCATTGAGGATGGGTTTAAGTGAAAGAGACGAATTTCTAGAGACTACATTTAAACCTATTACGGAACCTTTAAAACAGATATCAGAAACTATTGGTAAACCTCGTTATGAAGGAGATGTTTTACTACCAGTTTCTAAACAAGAAGTACAAGCATTAAAAAAAGAAGAAGATGATGATTCATATACAAGTGCTAGTGAGCAAGAAGAAACAAAAGAAGAAGAAGAACCAATTGTTGAAAAGGAAGAAGAACAGCCAATACCTGAAGCTGAACAATCTATTCCAAATTTAACTCAATTGAGTAGCGATATATTACAACATGGACCTCTTGGAAGAAAATATATAATGAAAATGCTACATGACATGAAATCAAACCCAAATTTGAGTAGATCACATGTATACGGAGCAAGAATTGATGGGAATGAATTGAAGATCGGCGATTCAAAGCTTGAAATAACACAAGACGATTACATCATTATTGGTGAGCATAGATATAAAGGAACAAAAGGATTATATGAATTAATTTTTAAAAACATACCACTAAGATATTCATCCAAAGATTTAAGTGTTTTTAAGGAGATTCTACAAAATACTAACGCTCATAAAAGAAACTACTCAAAGGATGCAATGATTAATCGTTCACGTGCAACAAAATATAACATCATTATAAAAAAGTTGTTTCCTCCACGAAAATTGCCAACATTACGTACTGCACCAGCGGTGAGACAACCACTGAAAAGAAAATCTTTATCACTTATGGATTTATCACTTCTTGAACAACATGGTAAAAAGAGTAAAGGAGATACTTCAACATCTGGTAAAGGATTGATGAAAAATCTATACAATACGAATGTGATTTACTACAACGACATCAATAAATTGGTTGATAGAATGAGACTATTGCATGAAGCCATGGAAGCTGGTCATACAGGTTTAAATAATGAATGGGTAGCTCTGATTGACGAACTCAGGAATCGCGGCATAATTGTATAATTTCCCGCGGATATATAAGAGTTGCAGGCGTATAATGTGTCAGTTCTAACATGAGCGTCGACAAGTTCGGACGATACTCCGCGTTAGGAGTGCAAGTTGGAGAAAACAGAAAAAGAAGTGGATTACCACAAACACCCGAAGGTGACTATAACATAAATAATAAACGTTTAAAGTTTGTTAGAGATCCAGAAGAAGATGGAGATGCAACAAATTTAAAAACAGTGAAGGAGGAAACATCTACAAGTTTAAAACTTGACAACAACCAACTGTATGATGCAAAATCTCACAGGGTTATTAACGTTGCAAAACCAGTCAACAATGGAGATGTTGTTAATAAAGGCTATTTTCTATCTGCGATGGAATATGCTTTACTGTTGGAAAAGACTAAAAGTGGAAAAATGTACAATGCTTTAAATTATAAAATAACTAATGTAGCAGATCCAACCGAGGATACAGATACAATCAATAAGCGTTATTTGCACTCTGTAATACCAAAAAAGAAAAAAGATGGATTTTCCTTCTATAAATATACTATAAACGATATTGGATATCCTAAAGAAGAAAGTGATGGTGTTAATATAAAATACATTAAAGATAATTGTATTTTATATAATGGTGCTGTTATTGATTGTCATGGAAAAATGTTGTCAAATCTGAAAGATGGTTCAACTCCATCGGATGCTGCTACCGTGAAACAAATGAATGAAAGCTTAAAAAAAGGAACATCCACTTTTGTTAAACAAAATCAGGTAGTGTCAAAGAAAGGTGATGAGTTTATGCAAGGAAGTGAAAAGTTTACCTTACTACAACTACAAAATGACAAGTGGGATGGAAAAAATAAAAAATTGTCAAATATAAGTTTAGGCACGGAAGAACATGATGCTGTTATTTTAAAACAAGTGCCACAACTATCAGCTACTGGTGTTGACTTTATATGTGGAGGCAGACGATTAACCCATGTAAAATCTGGTAAAGATGATAATGATTGTGTTGTTGTGAAACAAACTATAGTTTTAGATAAAATAAATAACTTGTATGATGGAAAAAATAGAAGAATATGTAACATATCAGCAGGAATAGCTCCAAATGATGTTGCCACTATTAATCAAGTTATAGCAACCTCTAATAACGATCCATCTGTGTATACGTGTAATGGTAAACGTATCACAAATCTCGATAATCCAACAGATTACAAAGATGCTACTAATGTAGAATATGTAATGAATCTTGTAGGTAATGCAGTTATTGATATGCATAATCATATAATTAGTAAACCAAATCACGATAAAATTGAAGGTGCTAAGAGAGAAAAATGGATTAAAGATACAATCATTGATATATATGGGTAAAGCTTGTGAATATTTAAGTATGGAATACACAAAAAGGATTCATTATCATAAAGTATTTCATAGAGTGAAGACGTTGGTTACATAAAACAGCATAATGAAGACCGTATCGCTCAGTCGTCGTCAAGACATTGGCAAGAGAGGACGTGGTTTAACATCAGCTGCATTATCCCTGCTGAGACGGATTCCAATTGGTGATGTTGTGAATCGAGCGATAGACGCTTTACCATACGAATTACATCTGCCCGGAGGTTATCAATATTGTGGACCTGGAACTAAGTTGGCAAAACGTTTAGCAAGAGGAGATCCTGGAATTAATAAATTAGATCAAGCTTGCAAAGAACACGATATAGCATATTCAAAGTACAGTATAAAGATTCAACAAATAGATCAATAGCAGATAAAATTCTAGCGGAAAAAGCTTGGCAAAGAGTAAAATCAAGTGACGCAAGTATTGCAGAAAAAGCATCGGCTTGGGCAGTAACTACAGCCATGAAGACAAAAGCAAAGTTAGTTGGTGGAAGACGTCGCAGAGGAAGACCTGCAAAGAGAGGCGCTCCCAAAAGAGGTGGAAACATTAAAAAAGGACGTCGTAGAACTCATAAGGCAAGTGTAAAGAAGACTTCTGTTTGGCAAATGGTAAAAAACGGAGCAGGTTTATACCTAAGACCATACCGTGTGTACTAAATAAGAAGAATCAATTGATAATTCCAAATAAAGCCTTAACAAATCATCAGTTAAATGATTATGTAAAATGTTTGAAAATACCATTCTTTCGAGGAGTTTTTATGAAAGATGCATTACCAACTAAAATATGGAAAAACGAAACTGGAATAGTAAATTTGGATTCCACCTATGGTCCAGGCACTCATTGGGTATGCTATAAAAAGTTCGGACAAACCGTTTACTACTTTGACAGTTTTGGCAATCTACCACCGCCGAAAGAACTTCAACATTATTATCAAAACTCTAAAAACATTTTTTACAATTACAAAAGAGAACAACCTAACAATACTGAAATATGTGGGCATTTATGTTTGGAGTTTCTAGCGAAAAGTGTCAGTCAGCTTTAAGATGTCATCGTATACAGTGTCATTGAGTGGAAATTCATCCACATTGAAAAGTACGCTGTTCCCAGCATTGCGTCTATCCAAGGAACGATTATGGGAAGCGGCATTACTTGATTTGACTACCTACAACTCAATTCCCAATGTTACAGAAGGAAAAAACAATTTACTACATTATTATGAAACTATGGATGCTTCAGGAAAATACTCAGAATTGAAAATAATTACATTTCCCACTGGAGCTTATGAAATCGATGATATAAACCAATTATTACAGAAACAACTCGGAGAAGACAATATCACCGTTAAAGGAAACAATAATACTTTAAAAGCAGAAATAACTTCAAAATATTATATTGATGTCAGCTTGGATCAGTCGATTGGCAGTTTACTTGGATTTACAGATACAAAAAAGAAAATCTTAACTCCTGGAACTACTCATTCAGGTGATTCAACTGTAACAATATTGAAAGTAAATAGTATCGATGTCACGTGCAACATTATACACGGATCATATAGAGATGGAGTTAATCAACATATTTTACATACATTTTATCCAACAGTGGCTCCCGGTTTTAAAATTGTTGAGAAGCCACAAAACTTGATATACCTACCGTTAAACACCAGTTTCATTTCAGACATCGTACTGAACACATTGGATCAAGACGGTCATAGTGTTGACTTTAGAGGAGAAACAATTACTATACGGATACACATCAGAGCAGCAACATAAAAGTCAACATGGGATTATCATTTAAACCGCAACGGAAGAGTCGGGAGCTCAGTAGCTCCTCGACATTGGAAGAGTTAACATCGGACAACATTCGTTTTCTACAGAAGATTGGATTGAAACTTAACAGCGATGGATATCCTGGATATATTTCAAGGACCAACGTTCGACGAAACACTATGGGAGAAGGAATATCACACGCACAACCCTTACACTTCATCAAAATTAAACAATAACGATGAAATAAGGATTCCCATTCAACAACAAGATATTTACACGTTATTATGTGAAAGTTACTTGTACATCGAAGGACGGGTATTAAAATTGGATGGAAAAACTGCTTCAACAGTTCCTTTTATAAATAACCCGATGGCATATCTTTTTGATGAAATAAGATATGAAATATCAGGGGTGACGGTTGATTCAACAAAAAAGGTTGGTTTAACAACGACATTGAAAGGATTAACATCATTAACACCGCATGAGAAGAATTCAATATTCACCGCCGGATGGGTTGCCCCTGATAAAGACACTATAACACCAGCTTCCAACGGTCACTTTGATTTTCATGTACCTTTACGATTGCTTTTGGGATTCGCTGAAGATTACAAACGGGTAATAATAAATGTCAAACAAGAATTAGTATTACTCAGATCTTCAACTAATAAGGACTTGATACTTGCAGACCCTGCAACTACGGAAGATAAATTGGAATGGCAACTACAGTTGGATAAAGTTGTTTGGAGAGTACCTCATGTAAGATTGGCCGATGAACATAGAATCCTATTATTGAGAAAGTTAAAATCTGACCGTGATATTGTGATGCCATTAAAAGTTGGGAATTTCATTAATACCCTACACTACCTCAGACAGAACGACAAACATGGACCGTCAAGACATCAACTTACTTGGAACGAGCAAGGTACATAATACTCGGTTTTCAAACTAAGCGAAAAGATGTTATCACTGCAAATGCTGGTCAATTTGATCACTGTAAAATAAAGAATTGTAAAGCTTTCCTAAACTCTCAATTCTTTCCCTATGACAATTTGAATGTCATGTTCAGCAAAAAACGTTTTTCCATTTTATACGATATGTATGCAAGATTTCAATCGTCATATTATGGAAAGACTAATACACCACTATTATCACCTGACCAGTATTATTCCAAGGCTCCAATAATTGTAATCGATTGTTCAAAACAAAATGAATCGGTAAAATCATCAAGTGTGGATATAAAAATTGAAATGGAATTTGAAGAACCAGTAGCGGATGGAACTTCAGCATACTGTCTAATTCTACATGATAAAATAGTTACTTACACACCGCTGACCGGAATTGTGAAGAATGTACTTTAAGAAGAATTGTACAACGACTGCAAATTTTTGAGGTTAGAATTATCTGCTTCAATTTTTGAGGTTAGAATTTCATTTGTGAAAGACAAGTTGAAAACAAACAATTATGTAATTGTATAAATTTCAAGGATTTTACGAAAAATATAAAACCAGAAAATAATTAGTGGAAACTTCATTCTATCTTCAACCGTCGTATGGGAAACATCATTCGCAAGATGAATTCTACTAACGGAGAAGAAAATACACCTCTAATGGATGATAATAGTTCAGATATAGAAAAACAAGTTGAACGAGAAATGGACGAGTTCCTAAAGTTTAACAAACATAAGAAGAGAGAAGAAGAAGCCGAAAAAGAAGTAAAAAGGAAGAAGGTTGAAGTTAACATTACAACCAATATTTTAACAGAAGTATTTCTTCGGATTATCTACCCAATTTCTTCATGCATGACAAAAAGTATATCAGTTGGAATTTTAAAATCAATGGATTATTCACCAATTGTTATTTTAAATCATGGAAACAAAATGGTTACTTTCAGTGAAACTACTTGGGAATCTCTCATGAAACATTTACATCTTTTGGAGTGCTATTTAAGTAACAACACATTTGGAAGAAGAACAAGATTAAGTTTATTAGAATCAAATATTGAAGTTGATATAGTAAAACATCGTGGAGGACAAATTGTTCGCTTCAGAGATTTAACTACACACAATGTTAAATTATATTTCACTAAAGAAGAATTTTACACTTTAAGTTGTACTACCGGTCCCGTCACCAGATATTTGAAACAACTAATATTTTCAAGTGCAATAATTAAAGACTATCTAATTGATACATTGGACAAACAACCTTTTGTTCCAATTTTATATGGTCCCGTGGATACTTCAATCTTTAATAGAATACCTCAAGAAGTTGAAATGTGGAGACAATTAAACAACTATCACACCAATTTTAATATCGATGAAGTGGCACAAGAAGTGAAAGAAGAAGAACAATCCTGTCTGTTATAAACGTCGGCTCATTCAATTTTTAAGTCAGTTGTTAATAAGACTTCATCATGAATAAACGGGTTTCGTTTTCTAATGCGCCACACATAATGGAAGTTAAAAGAGGTATAATTGAATTTCAAGCTTTCCGAGGAAATGATGGTAATTTTATTATTAAAGAATTAGTAATCTTGGACATGAACACATCAGTAGTTTATCATTATTTGTTTAAACCTCCAGTACCATTTAATAGACTAACAACTAAAGCGAAAGTTACAAACAAATGGTTGAACAAACATTTTCACAACTTAAGATGGGATGAAGGTTTCATTAATTATAACATGATGCCGCACATTATGAATCATTATTGCAAAGAGTTTAAAATTATCTACACAAGAGGATTGGAAAAAGCAAATTGGATACAATCATTTACAAGCAACGAAGTGATTAATGCAATAATTGATAAAAATTTCCAATGCTACTTCAATGAACTTTGTATTTCATCAAAAAGTTTGAAACATCGAAGGTCGCAGTGCGCTTTAAAGAATGCCTACCGCTTGAATAATTTCCTTCAACAAAGTGGTGGGGGTAGTGTCGATTATAAAAGTGAGAGCGCTACCATGACGCAGCATGAGTATTACTCGAACCTCCGAAGAGACAACATCTCCGACGGACATTCTTATTAACAAGAAAATTAACAATAACATCAAGATGGCATCGCAGAACTTACTTCAAAATTTGGTCGATCAGTTCAACGCTCATTCTAAATCATCAATTCTACCTACGAAGAAATGTTCTGAACTAAAAGAAGAAAAACATTACATCATTCATACGATCAAGAAAATGGAAACTTCAGTGGGTGATGCTATTAATTGCACATTGAGCGAGGCACCGTATACAGTTGGTGACGAACCAAAGTTTCAAATCTTCCTACCTACACGTTTCGTACAACTTCTTCAAAATGAAGATCTTCGTGTAGTTCAACCCGGCGCACTCTATTTGGTTTCGCACGGACCAAGTGGAAACAACTCTACTGAACTTACAATTCATGTAACACCTACTATTGATTAGTTTGTACATAACATTGTAAATATTTGTTTGTAATTGTTTCTCAATAAATATGATAAAAAACAAAAAAAGCAACATATTGTAATGTCTTTGTACATTACAATATGTTGCTTTTTTAAAAATTCCACGGAATGACCTTGACCCAGTTTTGTGTGATGATAAAAGCGGAAATCTACTTGTGAAGTTCATCAGTCTACGACTACCTTTCGTACCGTACACATCTCGCTCACTCTATTGCTTAATATAAAAACTAAAAGATGTCTCTTAAAGTCAAGTGTGCATCTTATGATACCAACACCATTACAACTTTTGAACAACTCGAAGATTTAACCAACGAAATGCGAGTTTTACTTACCGGTGGTTATCACTTAACTGTTGATGTTAGTGCCACTAATACAAGGATGTTCACTAAAACAAAATATTGCGATGATGAAATATTTATTTCTACACAACCTACAACTTCTTCATCGCCTACTGGTCAACATAACATCAAGTTCCAAAAATATTACCAATGTTGAATAACTTTTGACAAACAAAACTACAACTAAAGAATCACGTGTTGAATTTGAGTTAATAAAAAGAATGTAATACTTGAATAAATAATCATTTGCTTCTCAGCTCTCACCACGACAAGACCTATTCAAGAAAATGTTGTACAGAATGATGATTCAACTTGATGGAAAAATCTATGGAAAAGATTACAACACTGTTGAACAAATGACTAAAGATATAGATGTATTAGCTAAAGAAGGATACCAAGCTAAATTAATTTTAAAATTTCCTGAAGTACATCCGCTATCAATAGAAGAACTAGTTGCTATGGCTAAAGCTGAGAAAGATAAAAAGTCTGAAGAAAACAAAGAGAAACAAACTTCTTAAGTATCAACATTCCTTTTATTAGTAAGGTATAATTTTTTAAAACTCCATTTGGATGACCTTGAAATTACCCCCACCACTTTTCACAGTACATAAAACTCGCTATTCAACACTATACACTCTTATTCTTTCACTGGACTCCGCAGCGTCAACATGGAAGAGCAAAAATACAAGTACAAACCTCGTTACTGTTGTGAACAACAATGTACAGATTTAGGACCAATGATGGTGGATGGGTTAGCTTGTACTAAATGTGAATTCTTCGGATCTTGTTATTGCAAATGCAAAACAAAACAACTACCGCCACCGGAATTGCGAACTTTCAAATTTTACAAATCAAGATATTTTCATACATGTTGTCCTCAAAGATGTTTCAAATTTCACCCTCTAGATCTTGCTCATTGTCAACGCGCCAAGTCTCATCAAGATGATTTTTGTACACATATGATAAAAAGATGTAAATACAGATCAGATTGGTATTCCGATCCTGTAGAACCATCAAATGTGTAATTTCAGTTTTACATTCTTTTTTAAAACTTCAATTGGATGACCTTGAGATTTCCCCCACTACCGGTTGTAATTTTTATATAATATTAAATTCAACTTTAAATCATTTCACTTCCAACATTCTAACTAACAACATGGAAGCAAAATTTATCAAGTTTGAACATATAATAACTGAGAGGGAGGAGATGGAAGAATTGTTTCAAAACTTACTTTCTGTCATTGACGAATATCCTATATGATGGTTCAGAATTGTAGTTCAATATTTAAATCCTGGTGAATTGTTTTCTTCATCAAGTGAAGAAGATGAAACAACTACTTCGGTTCAAATAATTGAATTAAAAGACGAAGAAGAAGAACTAAACGTTTTATTCAATCATAAGCTCAAGGTTCCCTATATAAAAGCCCCATCCCTAGACAGCCCCCCTCCCTAGACGCCTGCTCAAGGTCACCATTATATAAGCCCCCTCCCTATGCGCCGATCCTCATTCCATCACCGACTCTCCAACAATGAACAACTCTCCATTGGCCCGAATGAATTCTAGTTTTGAAATAAACTCTAAAGAAGAGTTACAAGACATTTTTAATATTTTACAAGAACTTGTAGATAATTTTACAACCATCAACATGAATTTGGAAATAACATACGATTGTCCTATTTGTGATAAGGTTGAAAGTTCGGACGAAGACAGTTTACTAAATCTAACTCCTGCACCATCTGACACTACTGATGGTAATAATTAAGAGCAACGTCTTTCCCCCACCACTTCTTTGTAATTCATCCTTCCCCCCACCACTTCTTTATTTAACTAACATTTCTCCCTTTCACTACTCATTCCGTCTTCGACTTCTGAACTATCAACATCATTTGTTTTAAAATTTCAAACACTAACACAATCATGATGGATATGATGGATGAAGTTCCCTTCGTAACTAGAATGGAAGAGGATAAATTGAAATTGGAAATTAAACGATTGAAAATGGAACAGGAAAACCAACTCGAAATGTTACATTTGTTCAAGCTTTTCAAATACATCATCTGGGGACTCTGCATTTACCTTCTCATCGTCGTCGGTGTTTGCATTTACAACTCTGTAATTCATCACAAAAGTTCAACTTGTTTAAACTCTGCTGTTGCACATTAATTGTATGTTCACTAATAAAATTCAAAAGTTACTTCAACCTATCCTACTATCACCAACTAGTTCAACTTAGAACTATTTCTGGTGGTAGTTGGGTAGGCTTTTTTAAAACTTACTCTGGATGACCTTGACATACTTTCCAGATCCCATTTATAAATTTGAATTTCAGTTTTAAACTAACTTTTAGTTTTGTTCAACTATTAAGAGTTTTGTTAACACCGTCAAATTTCAGTTTTCAACTAACTTTTAATTTATGTACACTTTTAGTTCAACCCTAGTTACTTTATTCGCAAATTCAATTCAACCGACCGCCAACGCTATCGCCATCTCCACCCCAATATTTTAACATCTCTGCCCCCAACACCTGCCCGAACATCTGCCCGTAGGGGCAGCTGCCCGGACATCTGTTCGGTTTTAAAAATATAAAAGAAAGGTAAAGGAGTGGGGGTGGCGCATGCTCACCAATGCAAAACTAAGGTTTGAGGTTAGAATTATCCATGGCGGCCGCCATGTCTAGTTCAGTTTCACCACATAGATTCGGCGACCGGTTATTGGTCTAAAGGAGTGGGGGAAGGGGTGGTGGGGGAAGGTTGCCGTTTTATAAGCCCTCTCCCTAGGCCGCGTTTCTCATTCGATCGCCAACTTTCAAACGATAAACACCTCTCCCATGGCACGAATCAATTATCCCGCTATCACCAACTACTTCAACTTAAAACTATTTCTGGTGATAGTTGGATAGAATTTTTAAAAACTTACTCTGGATGACCTTGACATATTTTTCCACATCCCAGTTATAAGTTTGAATTTCAATTTTCAACTAACTCTTAATTTTTGTTCAACTGTTAGAGTTTCGTTAACACCAACGAATTTCAATTTTGAAATAACTTTTAATTTATGCGCATTTTTAGTTCAACCCCACTTTATGCGCAAATTCACTTCACCCTAACGCCAACACTATCGCCATCTCCACCCCAACCTATATGGCATAACATATAACTACAGCATCTCATGTATACCCTCTAACCCCCACCGGAAGCTATATGGCATGGCAGCTGGCGCCAGCTGCCCGAGTCAACTGCTCGCGAGCAGCTGCTCGGGCAGATGGCACGACTTCCGGTCTAGGTGTAACCAAAACACACTACTCGTGACTACTACCGTAATAGCGTATTCCCTATAGGAAAATTCGCTAAAAACCAAATTTAATAATAAAATGTTTTTTAACCTTTTTTTCATTTATTTCATTTCAGTTTTCTTGCCAATTATTATTATAATTTTGTTAAATTTGAGTAAAATTTAATTTGCCAGAATCTAAAATTTCTATATGTTTTGCTTTACACGCGAGAATTTACATTCCAACCCAGTTTCTTGAAACTCGGGCAATACGAATTTATGCGTCCTTACTTTCTTGTTGTTAAGTTTGTTAGATCCAAGCAGAATCTAACGTCCTCATTATTTAGTTTTTGGTGCCGCACCACGAACGCTGAGCACCAGTCGGTGGATCTTCCACATGATTTATGACATCTAATTTAACCATGCTTTCAAGTTCTGTCTTGACTTTATCACGAAAAGGTAGAAAGAAGTACATTCCTGGGTTTACTAAGTGCTACTGGATTTGCATTATCCTCTAAGTCAATCATATTGTAGGCTTTTTACCGCCACTACCAGAAAAAATCCAAACGGCCCTTTCCAGGGCCACTTTAGAAATATAGGCTTAGTTTAAAATATTTACATATACTGACTCAGGTGCTCTGCACCGCAAAATTTATTTTCTTATTCTTAAACCTTGGTGGCTGGCTAAATGAGCCATACGATATATATATATATATAATTCGTATATAATATATCGTAGATATATATATATATATATACCGCCACTACAACTAAAATTTGTGTCTTCCCCTTTAATTTGAATGTCCACTATTCGAAATGTTTCTCTGTATTTTGTTTACACTTTATTTCCATCTAATTTTCATATTATTGGCGGTATTTATTTTTTAATACATCAATACTTATTTCTTCATAGTCCCTTGTTTTGCATCTTCACATTTTATACTCCATTGTTTATATCAGTGAGAACCAAACCAATTGTTAAACATGTAGAAGCATAGGCCTACACATGACCTTATAAGGATAAAAGTTAAGAATATAAGGACGTTAAATGATTTAGTTATACCAAAAATAATTGGATTAAAGTACGGTAAGGAGTATTTTAAATCAAAAGATTATGTTGATAGTTATAAAAATAACATATCTGGCTAAACAAATATTAATATTATATAGCCTAACTCGTAATTTAAGATACATAAATTCAATCTCTTTATTAAACAAAGTAGTGTGTTTTGGTTACTTCTGGACCGGAAGTCGTGCCATCTGCCCGAGCAGCTGCTCGAGCAGATGGCGTCAGATGCTGGGGTGCAGATGGCGAGAGCATATGCCCTGAATTTGAAGTAGAATTGGGCATGAATTAAGAGTTAATTTAAAACTGAAATTTAACAGTTATAACTGGGGCTTGGAAAGTATGTCAAGGTCATCCAGAGTAAGTTTTAAAAAAGCCTATCCAACTACCACCAGAAATAGTTGAAAGTTGAACTAGTTGGTGATAGTGGGATAGGTTGAAGTAACTTTTGAATTTTATTTGTGAACATACAATTAATGTGCAACAGCAGAGTTTAAACAAGTTGAACTTTTGTGATGAACTACAGAGTTGTAAATGCAAACACCAACGACGATGAGAAGGTAAACGCAGAGTCCCCAGATGATGTATTTGAAAAGCTTGAACAAATGTAACATTTCGAATTGGTTTTCCCGTTCCATTTCCAATCGTTTAATTTCCAATTTCAATTTATCCTCTTCCATTCTAGTTATGAAGGGAACTTCATCCATCATATCCATCATGATTGTGTTAGTGTTTGAAATTTTAAAACAAGTGATGTTGATAGTTCAGAAGTCGAAGACGGAATGAGAAGTGAAAGGGAGAAATGTTAGTTAAATAAAGAAGTGGTGGGGGGAAGGATGAATTACAAAGAAGTGGTGGGGGAAAGACGTTGCTCTTCATTATTACCATCAGTAGTGTCAGATGGTGCAGGAGTTAGATTTAGTAAACTGTCTTTGTCCAAACTTTCAACCTTATCACAAATAGGACAATCGTATGTTATTTCCAAATTCATTTTGATGGTTGTAAAATTATCTACAAGTTCTTGTAAAATATTAAAAATGTCTTGTAACTCTTCTTTAGAGTTTATTTCAAAACTAGAATTCATTCGGGCCAATGGAGAGTTGTTCATTATTGGAGAGTCGGTGATGGAATGAGGATCGGCGCATAGGGAGGGGGCTTATATAATGGTGACCTTGAGCAGGCGTCTAGGGAGGGGGGCTGTCTAGGGAGGGGGCTTTTATATAGGGAACCTTGAGCTTATGATTGAATAAAATGTTTAGTTCTTCTTCTTCGTCTTTTAATTCAATTATTTGAACCGAAGTAGTTGTTTCATCCTCTTCACTTGATGAAGAAAACAATTCACCAGGATTTAAATATTGAACTACAATTCTGAACCATCTTATAGGATATTCGTCAATGATAGAAAGTAAGTTTTGAAACAATTCTTCCATCTCCTCCCTGTCAGTTATTATATGTTCAAACTTGATAAATTTGTTTTCCATGTTGTTAGTTAGAGTGTTGGAAGTGGAATGATTTAATATTATATAAAAATTAGAACTAGTGGTGGGGGAAATCTCAAGGTCATCCAAATGAAGTTTTAAAAAAGAGTGTAAAACTGAAATTACACATTTGATGGTTCTACAGGATCGGAATACCAATCTGACCTGTATTTACATCTTTTTATCATATGTGTACAAAAATCATCTTGATGAGAATTGGTGCGTTGACAATGAGCAAGATCGAGAGGGTGAAATTTGAAACATCTTTGAGGACAACATGTATGAAAATATCTTGATTTGTAAAGTTTCAAAGTTCGCAATTCCGGTGGCGGTAGTTGTTTTGTTTTGCATTTGCAGTAACAAGATCCGAAGAATTCGCATTTAGTACAAGCTAACCCATCCACCATCATTGGCCCTAAATCTGTACATTGTTGTTCACAACAGTAACGAGGTTTGTACTTGTATTTTTGCTCTTCCATGTTGACGCTGCGGAGTCCAGTGAAAGAATAAGAGTGTATAGTGTTAAATAGCGAGTTTTATGTACTGTGAAAAGTGGTGGGGGTAATTTCAAGGTCATCCAAATGGAGTTTTAAAAAATTATACCTTACAAGTGTAAGGATTATTAAAATTTAGGAAGTTTGTTTCTCTTTGTTTTCTTCAGACTTTTTATCTTTCTCAGCTTTAGCCATAGCAACTAGTTCTTCTATTGATAGTGGATGTACTTCAGGAAATTTTAAAATTAATTTAGCTTGGTATCCTTCTTTAGCTAATACATCTATATCTTTAGTCATTTGTTCAACAGTGTTGTAATCTTTTCCATAGATTTTTCCATCAAGTTGAATCATCATTCTGTACAACATTTTCTTAAATAGGTCTTGTCGTGGTGAGAGCTAAGAAGCGAATGATTATTTATACAAGTATCACATCCTTTTTATTAACTCACATTGATCACGTGATTCTTTAGTTGTAGCTTTGTCTGTCAAAAGTTATTCAACATTGGTAATACTTTTGGAACTTGATGTTATGTTGACCAGTTGGCGATGAAGAAGTTGTAGGTTGTGTAGAAATAAATATTTCATCATCGCAATATTTTGTTTTAGTGAACATCCTTGTATTAGTAGCACTAACATCAACAGTTAAGTGATAACCACCGGTAAGTAAAACTCGCATTTCGTTGGTTAAATCTTCGAGTTGTTCAAAAGTTGTTATGGTGTTAGTATCGTAAGATGCACACTTGACCTTTAGGGACATGTTGCAGTTTTATATTCAGGGATTAAGAGCGAGATGTGTACGGTATGAAAGGTAGCAGTAGACTGATGAATTTTGCAAGTACATTTCCCCTTTTATAATTATACAGAATTGGGTCAAGGTCATCCCGTGGAATTTTTAAAAAAAGCAACATATTGTAATGTACAAAGACATTACAATATGTTGCTTTTTTTTATTTTTATTATTTTTTTGTTTTATATCATATTTATTGAAAAAACAAATACAAAGAAATATTTACAATGTTATGTACAAATTAATCAGTAGTAGGTGTTACATGAATTGTAAGTTCAGTAGAGTTGTTTCCACTGGGTCCATGTGATACCAAATAGAGTGCGCCGGGTTGAATTATACGAAGATCTTCATTTTGAAGTAGTTGTACGAAGCGCTTTGGTAAGAAGATCTGAAATTTTGCTTCATCACCAATTGTATAAGGTGCCTCGCTCAAAGTGCAATTTATAGCATCACCTACTGAAGTTTCCATTTTCTTAATAGTATGAATGATGTAGTGTTTTTCTTCTTTTAGTTCAGAACATTTCTTCGTAGGTAGAATTGATGATTTAGAATGAGCGTTGAACTGATCAACTAAACTTTGAAGTAAGTTCTGTGATGCCATATTGATGTTGTTGTTAATCTTCTTGTTAATAAGAATGTCCGTCGGAGATGTTGTCTCTTCGGAGGTTTGAGTAATACTCATGCTGTGTCATGGTAGCGCTCTCACTTTTATAATCGACACTACCCCCACCAGTTTGTTGAAGGAAATTATTCAAGCGGTAGGCATTCTTTAAAGCGCACTGTGACCTTCGATGTTTAAAACTTTTTGATGAAATACAAAGTTCGTTGAAGTAGCATTGGAAATCTTTATCAATAATTGCATTAATCACTTCGTTGCTTGTAAATGATTGTATCCAATTTGCTTTTTCCAATCCCCTTGTGTAGATAATTTTAAACTCTTTGCAATAATGATTCATAATAATGATTCGGCATCATGTTATAATTAATGAAACCTTCATCCCATCTTAAGTTATGAAAATGTTTGTTCAACCATTTGTTTGTAACTTTCGCTTTAGTTGTTAGTCTATTAAATGGTACTGGAGGTTTAAACAAATAATGATAAACTACTGATGTGTTCATGTCCAAGATTACTAATTCTTTAATAATAAAATTACCATCATTTCCTCGAAAAGCTTGAAATTCAATTATACCTCTTTTAACTTCCATTATATGTGGCGCATTAGAAAACGAAACCCGTTTATTCATGATGAAGTCTTACTAACAACTGACTTAAAAATTGAATGAGCCGATGTTTATAACAGACAAGATTGTTCTTCTTCTTTCACTTCTTGTGCCACTTCATCAATATTAAAATTGGTGTGATAGTTGTTTAATTGTCTCCACATTTCAACTTCTTGAGGTATTCTATTAAAGATTGAAGTATCCACGGGACCGTATAAAATTGGAACAAAAGGTTTTTTGTCCAATGTATTAATTAGATAGTCTTTAATTATTGCACTTGAAAATATTAGTTGTTTCAAATATCTGGTGACGGGACCGGTAGTACAACTTAAAGTGTAAAATTCTTCTTTAGTGAAATATAATTTAACATTATGTGTGGTTAAATCTCTGAAGCGAACAATTTGTCCTCCACGATGTTTTACTATATCAACTTCAATATTTGATTCCAATAAACTTAATCTTGTTCTTCTTCCAAATGTGTTGTTACTTAAATAGCACTCCAAAAGATGTAAATGTTTCATGAGAGATTCCCAAGTAGTTTCACTGAAAGTAACCATTTTGTTTCCATGATTTAAAATAACAATTGGTGAATAATCCATTGATTTTAAAATTCCAACTGATATACTTTTTGTCATGCATGAAGAAATTGGGTAGATAATCCGAAGAAATACTTCTGTTAAAATATTGGTTGTAATGTTAACTTCAACCTTCTTCCTTTTTACTTCTTTTTCAGCTTTTTCTTCTTCTCTCTTCTTATGTTTGTTGAATTTTAGGAACTCGTCCATTTCTCGTTCAACTTGTTTTTCTATATCTGAACTATTATCATCCATTAGAGGTGTATTTTCTTCTCCGTTAGTAGAATTCATCTTGCGAATGATGTTTCCCATACGACGGTTGAAGATAGAATGAAGTTTCTACTAATTATTTTCTCGCTTTTATATTTTTCGTAAAATCCTTGAAATTTATACAATTACATAATTGTTTGTTTTCAACTTGTCTTTCACAAATGAAATTCTAACCTCAAAAATTAAAGCAGATAATTCTAACCTCAAAAATTTGCAGTTGTTATACAATTCTTCTTAAAGTACATTCTTCACAATTCCGGTCAGCGGTGTGTAAGTAACTATTTTATCATGTAGAATTAGACAGTATGCCGAAGTTCCATCCGCTACTGGTTCTTCAAATTCCATTTCAATTTTTATATCCACACTTGATGATTTTACCGATTCATTTTGTTTTGAACAATCGATTACAATTATTGGAGCCTTGGAATAATACTGGTCAGGTGATAATAGTGGTGTATTAGTCTTTCCATAATATGACGATTGAAATCTTGCATACATATCGTATAAAATGGAAAAACGTTTTTTGCTGAACATGACATTCAAATTGTCATAGGAAAAGAATTGAGAGTTTAGGAAAACTTTACAATTCTTTATTTTACAGTGATCAAATTGACCAGCATTTGCAGTGATAACATCTTTTCGCTTAGTTTGAAAACCGAGTATTATGTACCTTGCTCGTTCCAAGTAAGTTGATGTCTTGACGGTCCATGTTTGTCTTTCTGTCTGAGGTAGTGTAGGGTATTCATGAAATTCCCAACTTCGGAATGGCATCACAATATCACGGTCAGATTTTAACTTTCTCAATAATAGGATTCTATGTTCATCGGCCAATCTTACATGAGGTACTCTCCAAACAACTTTATCCAACTGTAGTTGCCATTCCAGTTTATCTTCCGTAGTTGCAGGGTCTGCAAGTATTAAGTCCTTATTAGTTGAAGATCTGAGTAATACTAATTCTTGTTTGACATTTATTATTACCCGTTTGTAATCTTCAGCGAATCCCAAAAGCAATCGTAAAGGTACATGAAAATCAAAGTGACCGTTGGAAGCTGGTGTTATAGTGTCTTTATCGGGGGCAACCCATCCGGCAGTGACTATTGAATTCTTCTCATGCGGTGTTAATGATGTTAATCCTTTCAATGTCGTTGTTAAACCAACCTTTTTTGTTGAATCAACCGTCACCCCTGATATTTCATATCTTATTTCATCAAAAAGATATGCCATCGGGTTATTTATAAAAGGAACTGTTGAAGCAGTTTTTCCATCCAATTTTAATACCTGTCCTTCGATGTACAAGTAACTTTCACACGGTAAAGTGTAAATATCTTGTTGTTGAATGGGGATCCTTATTTCATCGTTATTGTTTAATTTTGATGAAGTGTAAGGGTTGTGCGTGTGATATTCCTTCTCCCATAGTGTTTCGTCGAACGTTGGTCCTTGAGATATATCCAGGATATCCATCGCTGTTAAGTTTCAATCCAATCTTCTGTAGAAAACGAATGTTTTCCGATGTTAACTCTTCCAATGTCGAGGAGCTACTGAGCTCCCGACTCTTCCGTTGCGGTTTAAATGATAATCCCATGTTGACTTTTATGTTGCTGCTCTGATGTGTATCCGTATAGTAATTAATTGTATCTCCTCTAAAGTCAACACTATGACCGTCTTGATCCAATATGTTCAGTACGATGTCTGAAATGAAACTGGTGTTTAACGGTAGGTATATCAAGTTTTGTGGCTTCTCAACAATTTTAAAACCGGGAGCCACTGTTGGATAAAATGTATGTAAAATATGTTGATTAACTCCATCTCTATACGATCCGTGTATAATGTTGCACGTGACATCAATACTATTTACTTTCAATATTGTTACAGTTGAATCACCCGAATGAGTAGTTCCAGGAGTTAAGATTTTCTTTTTTGTATCTGTAAATCCAAGTAAACTGCCAATCGACTGTTCCAAGCTGACATCAATATAATATTTCGAAGTTATTTCTGCTTTTAAAGTATTATTGTTTCCTTTAACGGTGATATTGTCTTCTCCGAGTTGTTTCTGTAATAATTGGTTTATGTCATCAATTTCATATGCTCCAGTAGGAAATGTAATTATTTTCAATTCTGAGTATTTTCCTGCAGCATCCTTAGTTTCATAATAATGTAGTAAATTGTTTTTTCCTTCTGTAACATTAGGAATTGAATTGTAGGTAGTCAAATCAAGTAATGCCGCTTCCCATAATCTTTCCTTGGATAGACGCAATGCTGGGAACAGCGTACTTTTTAATGTGGATGAATTTCCACTCAGTGACACTGTATACGATGACATCTTAAAGCTGACTGACACTCTTCGCTAGAAACTCCAAACATAAATGCCCACATATTTCAGTATTGTTAGGTTGTTCTCTTTTGTAATTATAAAAAATGTTTTTGGAGTTTCGAAAATAATGTTGCAGTTCTTTTGGCGGTGGTAGATTGCCAAAACTGTCAAAGTAGTAAATGGTTTGTCCGAGTTTTTTATAGCATACCCAATGAGTGCCTGGACCATAGGTGGAATCCAAATTTACTATTCCAGTTTCATTTTTCCGTAATGCATCTTTCATAAAAACTCCTCGAAAGAATGGTATTTTCAAACATTTTACATAATCATTTAACTGATGATTTGTTAAGGCTTTATTTGGAATTATCAATTGATTCTTCTTATTTAGTACACACGGTATGGTCTTAGGTATAAACCTGCTCCGTTTTTTACCATTTGCCAAACAGAAGTCTTCTTTACACTTGCCTTATGAGTTCTACGACGTCCTTTTTTAATGTTTCCACCTCTTTTGGGAGCGCCTCTCTTTGCAGGTCTTCCTCTGCGACGTCTTCCACCACCTAACTTTGCTTTTGTCTTCATGGCTGTAGTTACTGCCCAAGCTGCTGCTTTTTCTGCAATATTTGCGTCACTTGATTTTACTCTTTGCCAAGCTTTCTCCGCTAGAATTTTATCTGCTATTGATCTATTTGTTGAATCTTTATACTTTGAATATGCTATATCGTGTTCTTTGCAAGCTTGATCTAATTTATTAATTCCAGGATCTCCTCTTGCTAAACGTTTTGCCAACTTAGTTCCAGGTCCACAATATTGATAACCTCCGGGCAGATGTAATTCGTATGGTAAAGCGTCTATCGTTCGATTTACAACAGCACCAACTGGAATCCGTCTGAGCAGGGATAATGCAGCTGATGTTATACCACGTCCTCTCTTGCCGCTGTCTTGACGATGACTGAGCGATACGGTCTTCATTATGTTGTCTTATATAACTGGTGTGTTTACTCTACGAGATACTTTACATAAATGAATAACTTGTGCAAAATCTTTTATATTTAAAGACTTAGTTATTCAAATTAATTATATACTGATTTATGATTCTATTTTTAATCCAAGCTTCTCGTTCATCGGGTTGAATCACCACATGATTCGTTGTACTAGCTATATGATTGTGGGTATCAATAAGTAAATTACCCACTATTCTTATTAAACAATCTAAAGTTACAGCATCTTTTGGATGTTGAGGATCTTGTAACTGCATAATACGTTTATCATTACACGTGTAAGCTGTTGAATCACTTTTTGATGTTTTTATGACTTGTCCAATAGTAGCAGCATCATTTGAATCTTCGCCTGGTAAAATATTAATTATTTTCTTCATCTTTGCATCATATTTGGTCCCAAAGTGTTTATCCCAAGTTATTGTTTGTTTCATTGTAACACAATCATTTGCTTCGTAACCAGGATAAATATCTTTTATTCTTCTATTACGACCATTGTATGTACCTAATGTACCACCAGTAGCAATTAATGTTTGCACCATTAGAG
This sequence comes from Neoaliturus tenellus, assembly GCA_030545055.2. Taxonomy (NCBI): domain Eukaryota; kingdom Metazoa; phylum Arthropoda; class Insecta; order Hemiptera; family Cicadellidae; genus Neoaliturus; species Neoaliturus tenellus. The sequence continues at coordinate 152,680,194 of CM061533.1, read as the reverse complement.
GTACATCTGTATCTTTTATACCAAATCTTCCATTTGTTATTGTTTTACGTCCTGCATCCCATTCATCATTATTTCCTTGCATTAAATTAAACTTTTCATTTCCATGTATAAATTTATCTCCCCGCTTTAACACGGCATCTTCATGTTTTACAAAATTGGATGTTTCCTTTTTTAATTCTTTAGATAATTGTTCTATAGTAACAGCATCTTTTGGTTGAGAACCGAACTTTACATTTGACAACACTTTCCCATGACAATCGATTTCATCATCATCTTGTAAAATACAGTTGTCCTTGATATATTTCAGGTTTACAGCATCGCCGTCTTCCTTTGGGTATCCAATGTCATTTATAATAAATTTATAAAAAGAATATCCATGTTTAGTTTTTTCCGGTATTATAGAATGTAAATATTCTTTATTAACTGAATCTTTATCATTTTTGGGATTTCCCACGTTGGTTATTCTATAATTTCCAGCATCATATGTTTGTCCATCTTTTAAGTTGTTACCCCATTGCAATTTTAAAGTATTTGAAAGTTCAGATGATAAGTACTCTTTAGTAATTGCATCAGAACCTTCAGTTGGTTTACCAACATTAATTAATCTATGTGATTTAACATCGTAAGTATTCTTATGTAATTTTAATGATGTTGAAGTAGCTTCTTTTACTGTCTTCAAATTTGCTCCATCAGTATCTTCTTCTGGATCTTTAACTAGTTTTAAACGTTTATTACTTATGCTATAGTCACCTTCAGGTGTTTGCGGTAATCCACTTCTTTTTCTGTCTTCTCCAACTTGCACTCCTAAAGCGGAGTACCGTCCGAACTTGTCGACGCTCATGTTAGAACTGATACGTCTTATGCTTGCACCTCTTTTATATCCACGGACAATTATACGACTATACCGCGATTCCTAAGTTCATCAACTAGAGCCACCCATTCATTATTCAAACCTGTATGACCGGCTTCCATGGCTTCATGCAATAGTCTCATTCTATCAACCAATTTATTGATATCGTTGTAGTAAATCACATTCGTATTGTATAGATTTTTCATCAATCCTTTACCAGATGTTGAAGTATCTCCTTTACTCTTTTTACCATGTTGTTCAAGAAGTGATAAATCCATAAGTGATAAAGATTTTCTTTTCAGTGGTTGTCTCACCGCTGGTGCAGTACGTAATGTTGGCAATTTTCGTGGAGGAAACAACTTTTTTATAACGATGTTATATTTTGTTGCACGTGAACGATTAATCATTGCATCCTTTACATAGTTTCTTTTATGAGCGTTAGTATTTTGGAGAATCTCCTTAAAAACACTTAAATCTTTGGATGAATATCTTAGTGGTATGTTTTTAAAAATTAATTCATATAATCCTTTTGTTCCTTTATATCTATGCTCACCAATAATGATGTAATCGTCTTGTGTTATTTCAAGCTTTGAATCGCCAATCTTCAATTCATTCCCATCAATTCTTGCTCCGTATACGTGTGATCTACTCAAATTCGGGTTTGATTTCATATCATGTAGCATTTTCATTATATATTTTCTTCCAAGAGGTCCATGTTGTAATATATCGCTACTCAATTGAGTTAAATTTGGAATAGATTGTTCAGCTTCAGGTATTGGCTGTTCTTCTTCCTTTTCAACAATTGGTTCTTCTTCTTCTTTTGTTTCTTCTTGCTCACTAGCACTTGTATATGAATCATCATCTTCTTCTTTTTTTAATGCTTGTACTTCTTGTTTAGAAACTGGTAGTAAAACATCTCCTTCATAACGAGGTTTACCAATAGTTTCTGATATCTGTTTTAAAGGTTCCGTAATAGGTTTAAATGTAGTCTCTAGAAATTCTTCTCTTTCACTTAAACCCATCCTCAATGCACGATTCTTCATCCTAATAGAATCACTCAGTGATTTTATTTCTTTCAATAGTTTTTCTTGATTCACCATGTTTACACTGTGAAGTTCAACATGTAACTAGATGTAGCATCGGTAGTTCAACGCATAAATACAAATTTATCCAACCCTATACGATATCTACCATTTTTAATATCTTCTTCCTTCATAATAACGAGAAAGCTATATTTCTCATTCCATGCTTTGCCACACATCTCTTTAAATTTTTCAAATGGCATATCCGCATTTACATGATCATTATATATATGCTTTAAATTTGTTTCATCTTGCTTGAAGATGATCAACATATTTGCATTGTCTCTTATAAGTTGTTTTGGAATTTTACTGTATGTTTGACCAATATAAATGCTATCAATATTATGATGTCTTCCCATAGCAAAATAATTCCTTATTGTGTCATGATTTTCACAAGAAACATCGTCAAATATAAAAATAGAAAATGGTTTTGCTTCATTTGGTTGCATAATTGTTTCACTGGCATTAAACTTGTAAACATTCACTTCAGGTACACTTGCAAGTACTTTATCCAATAATTGATATTTTGGTTGTTGCAATGATTTTGAAAAAATGTATATATTATTAAAACGCAATCCTTTAGGATTAGTTATAAGGTTAAAAACAACATTAGTTTTTCCACAATTTGAAGGACCAGTTATTAGAAATCTTATCGTATTTGGTAGTAATTCACCATGTTTTCCATGATTTAACTTATCATTGTCAACTGTCAATTCATCAATGTTATTGATATTAAATCGATCTTTTTGTTGTACAATCTCCATCTTGTATAAAGGTTAAACACACAATGAGCTATTAAACAACTATACTAAGTCTTTTGAAGGAATCCAAGAGTCTTCACTTTTATCAAACCCTAACCACCGGACTTTAACCATATCCTTTTTCCTTTGTAAAATCTTCTCGACAAGATATACATCACCAACTGTTGATTTCAACAATTCGTGTCCGTAGAATCCACCTTGAAGTAATTCACCCTTGTTATCCTTTAATAAATAGGTTTCAGGTATAGTTGGTTGCACTTTATAAATTGTAAATACTTCATTAGTCCAATTTGGTAGGTATCTTTTACTAAATACACCTTTGTATTTGCTTAAACGAACTTTATCGTTGACCTTGAACTTCTTTGGTTGCAATTTTTCCAATTTTGGTGTTGTATTATTTTTAATACGTTGTAATACAATTTTGGCATTAGCACTATTTACCTGGATAGGTTTCATTCCAATGGTACGATGATATTTGTTGTTATACTCTTTTATAAGTTGTGGTAATATGTCATACCATACATATGATCCTCTTTTTGAAAATTGTTTATACATCGCACTTTTTAATGTTCTATTGAATCTTTCAATTATTGAAGCTTTAACTTCAGAATTTGTAGAATAATGATTTATTTGATATTTCTTCATCAAAGCTCCAAAGTCTTTATTAAAATATTCTTTTCCATCATCGGTCTGTAGATGTTTAATTTTAAATTTATTTCTTTGTATTGTGGTTTCCATAGCTTTTGTAACACTTTTACCAGTCTTATCCTTCAATGGTAAAGCGTCAGCTATTTTAGTAAAACAGTCTATAATTGTTAAAATATATTTAAATCCTTTATTTAATTTACTGTGCGGTATCATTTCAATGAGATCAGCTTGATAAAGATCATTCATTCCTTTAATGATTGTACTTCTTCTTGGAAATCTTCTTCTTGCTGGTTTATGTAGTTCATTTACAATCTTGTCCTTCACACTTTCCATCTTCAGATGTTTCTTGTACACTGCTTGTAAAAATACTGACCCATAGAATAGTTAATTCTCATTTATATAGTTTGAATATAGGTCAAGGCCATTTCATATTAGTGTAAAAAAGAGGGAACATGGCATTGGGCTTGCCATGTCCCCTCTTCTTTACGGAAAGGAAAAAGGAAGAAGGTAGAGGACGAAGAATAGGTTTACTGGTCGATAGGGTTCAGGGAGTAGTGGCCGAATGGTAAAGTATTAATTTTATCTTCTAAAATATGGCGCTTGTCATCTTTGTAGCTTAATGCCCACTTTGTTTGTTTGACACTAAAAAGTTGATGATTATAACTTCTAATAGTGTTGAACGTTGCAGTTGTTTCAACATTTTCAAACAAACATCTTTTATAATGTTCAAACTGTACATTCTTCTTCAGGAAAGAAGTTTTTATTCCTTTGGCTTTTTTTGTGACTTGATGTTCATTCCTTTCATTTATGTACAGTTGAAATGAATACAGTTTGGACATTAATGCTACAATTTCCATCATCGGCACACCATTTGTTTCATCTTTAAATTTTCCCAATACTTTCTTGTTTTTGTCGTAGTCGTAATTTGGATGATCCTTAGGATAATCGGAAAAGTCGAAATCATCTTTATATATAAAGGTGCGTAGATCTTCATACATGTCATTTGTTTTAATCCAGTAAATGAGTGCATCCGTATCCATATATGCAATACCAATGTTCTCTCTTCCATAATAGTTAACCATCTTCTTATAATGAAACTCATACATATGTGTTTTTGAAATATCCAAGATTGACATTCCAAGATACAAAGGACGATCCATTTCAACTGACTTCTTGTTCATAGAAATAACAACTAGATTTTCATTAATAATTACAGATGAACCAAAGTTTGGTTGTTGCACTAATTTCTGTAATTTTACTGGATCAGTTACCAATTTGATATCCTTATGTTTCCTTTTGTTTTCCAAAGTCTTGCCAAATATTGCGTTGTTCATTAATTTGAAAAAATCTTTTTGAAAACTTGATGTAGCGACGGCTCTTCTTCTTGTGTTGTTGTCGATGTAAGGTTTTAACCAACAAGATTGAGAAAATTGTAGTACTCGATTAATTTTTGTAATTCTCAGTCCTAAGTCTAAAGCCTGTTGTATCATCCAGTAGTGTCCAACATATCGAGACTTGTCGGTTAAAGTCATCAATAATTTTGGCCATCTTCCAGTAGGGGAAATTTCAGTCTTCGGAAGAAGTGGTAAATCATAATGTTGATCATGAAGATGTTCAGGATATTCAAAATCCACATCAAAAATGTAACCAGTTTCACCATGCTTCGGTATATCCATTATGTTTCCAATCGATTCTGGATCTATCCATTTAAAATTATCATATGGAAGGGGATTTGACATTGCCCATCCGTATAAGTTATTTGCATCAAAATAACCCAGGAATGTTGTTGGTTTTGATGCATCATAATCGGGCAGATACTTGTTGTTCGCCTTAAAATGTCGTGTAACGCTTTGCGTCAATCCCCCTCGAACTCCTGACTCTAACATTAAAACCATATCTATATCAGTAAGAAGTTGTATTTTACAATTTGTTTCTTTCAACATGGCTTGCCATGCTAATCCAGGTGAAGTGTACGAATGAAGAGGGTCCAATCCATAAGCTGCAAAACACGTATTTCTAAATTCTTCCATTATATCACATAATAAAGTTACATCTAATTTAACATAAAAATCTGAATATTCTCCTAATGTTCTAAATCCTAATTCGTTCCATACTTTACATGCATGATCATAGTCCTCTTGAGATATGTCCATGTCGTAAAGTTTACTTTTAAATTCTTCTTTAGCCGGAAGTGATGTTTCATTAAATTTTTCTAAACTGTCTATGTAATCATATGGAAACACACCTTTCCGAAGTACCAAATCCAGTTTGTCGTTATTTACAATTTTCTTTGTTTCGATTAAATCTTGTTTCCTTAAATTTTCTGAAAGTTTGGACAAACTCGACGGCATAAATCTGTAGGAGTCTAAGAATCTTAATTTCATGTTTCCAACTTCTTTGGAAAAACTGATGAACTTCTCTGAAGTTTCAGCTAATACATCAATTTTACCATCGTCTCTTCCTAATTCAGGTATTATGAAATGAGCATCGTACCCACTGAGGTTATGCAGAACCACAGGAATAAATAGTGGTAAACGATAGCTCAAGTTGCATTTATTACAAGCAGCACCCCTGTAATAACCAGTGAGGTGATCGTGATCTTTAACTTTATAATTCTCAATAGTAAAATCATTTTTGCACAAGAAACATCGAGTTGCATTTTCATGTTGAATTTCTTCTTCTTCCTCCATCATTTTCATTGGTACAATATTTGTATATAATCTTTGTACATTTCCAGCTATTGAATATAAGTGATCAAGAAATATTTTTTCTACATTTTCACCACGATATACTAGAGGTTCTGAAGTTAATCCATATCTGTTTAAATGTTCTTCTGATAATGTCGATTTCACCATTAAACAAAAACTGTTTGGTTTGTGCATTTGATACTTGACACTTTTTCTAGCTTCACAATTTTCATCTTCAACAGGAACAAGTGTTGATTCAAAGTCCGCATACACAACGAAAGGGATACGGTATTGATAATGAACCTTTTCAAATTTAACGAATGCTCTGTTTTCCGCAGGTAAATTAATCTTTGCTTCATAATTATTGTTACATAGTCTTTTGTGCTCTTGTAACCATTCTCTTCCTTCTCTTCCTTCTCGTTGAAAATTAAAACATCTCTTGCAAATTATTTTTTTGTTTCGATTTTTTGAAAGTTGCTTGTTAACAAGACGATCAAATTGCTTTATGTACACATAGTGAGACACATCTCCTCGCGTTAGTAGTAGTAAATCCGTATGATCTGGTAGCTCTTCTTTTGCAATACGTAAAGGATACACTTTGTTTGAACTATCTAATGCAAAAACATTGATAGACGTACCGGGATTTTTCTTCTCAAATTTTGATATATCTTTCAGTGATACAGGATAAGTGATTCCTTGAAAATTGTATCTAAATCTTTGATTTTCATATTCTTGGTCAGGTCTATTCGCATTATGTGGTACAAATTTAGTTGTCATTGCATAACGAAAACATTCATTGTCTTCATTTTTAACATTAATACAAGATTTTGTATCTTCAATTCTTTTTGGCAGAGGAATGTAACTTGATCCCATTAGTCCATATCCATGTTTGTGAACTCTTATATCTAATACTTCAATACTTGTAAGACTCCATCCGGATCCTCTTCCTTCGTGTTCCTGAATTTTTGTTAATATTTCTTCTATACAGTTCTCTACTATTGAATCAATGTTTGAACTTTCCATAATGGTTCGGTTTTTTGTTATGAATCCTCTTGGTGATAATTCTTCTTGTACATTTATAAACATAGCTTCTAGTAGTAAACCAAATTTAAGAAAGTTCAATCTTTTTAATTCTTCTTTTAAAGTTTTACTTACAATTGGTTTTGCTTCTCTAAAAAATTCTTCTAGCTTCAAGTTTTCATTTTGAATCTTATGATGCATTACTACTTTACCAGGTAATGCAAATACTTGTAGATTTGGTAAAGTAGTTGAAGATGTTGCTGTTATTTCATATTGTTCTTCTTGTTCTTCTTGTTCTTCTTGTTGTTCTTGTTCTTCTTGTTGTTCTTGTTGTTCTTGTTTTTCTTCTGGGTTGTTGTGAATTAGTTCTTTATGACAGTCTAATAGAATTTCATCGTGAAACGATTCCGAACATTTATCGCAACGATACATGTTGAGATGTTTACTCTTCGAAATTTCACCAAGAAATGAAGTGGGCCCTCACGTTCCTCCTATTATAATGGTTCCCCCACCACTATTTCATCCTCTTCACTATCCTAGAAAATCAAACATTTTCAACAAAATATTAACCTTCTACAAACTAATTGTTCATTCGTGTTCTTTATTCCCATTGGAGTTTTAGTATATACTTCTTTATATTCAAACTTTAACAAACTTTCTTTTAACATCTGTTAGGACAGATGTTATGGGACAGATGTTAAAAGAACAAATGTTGGAGAGGAAATGGCTAGAGCACAGGCACTTGGTTAAACTAAATTTGCGCATAAATTAACTAGAGTTGAACTGAAAATTCGCATAAATTAAAAGTTAGTTCAAAACTAAAATTCGACAGTGTTAAAAAACTCTAACAGTTGAATAAAAATAAACATTAATTCAAAACTGAAATTCAACAGTGTTAACCAAATTCTAACAGTCAAACAAATAGGTCAAGGTAATCCAATTTAACGCGAGAACGAGGAATAGAGCACTAAGTGGCATGTTAGTCCATTGCCACAAAGTGATCTATTCCTCGCTCTCTATTCTACATCTACTTTTTTCAGTTTACTTATTTATATTAAAATGTTCAAATTTTACTATGTAGAATGTCCATTCTTTCTCTTCAACTCTTCGATTGTTTTTAGCAATTGTAACAAATATTCGTTAGTTTTCACCAAAGTCTTTAGTTTGCTACATCCAATTTCAATGGAAGGTATTATAAGTTGTAATTTTATAAGTTCAATCTTTTCTTTCTTGCGAATTTCTTTCTTTATTATATTATTCCTTATTTTTGCTGAAGATTTAAACTCCATGTTGTTTCTGCTAAAGCCACAATAATAATAAAAGTCTCTTGAAACAACCTGCATTTATACACATTCCCCCACCACTTTATAATCCCCACTCCTTTCCCCTTCTTCTTTATATGTGGAAGGAAGTATTATAATTAGATTCCTAATATTTCTTTTCCTTCTTCACTACGTGGGGGAAGGGTAATTTGTTATTACACTAGTTGTGCAAGAAAATAGCCGCCAGTGTCCACACCTTGTTCGTAGCACTCCATCATAGATTGTGCCCACTGCAACATGCGGTCTCTGTCATTTGGTGTGACAAGGAAAGAATGACTATCACCATACAATATAAAAGAGTCAATTCGTACATAACATCCTGAGTCCAACCATTTATTAGCTTCAGCCATAAACTTTTCTATTGTATCAAATGGAAATTGTGGATCAATTGCTATGACTTTACGTTCTTCACTAAGTTCAACAGTATAATCATCATCGTCCTCATCATCTTCACTTTCACTGTCGTTACTTAAAGTGTCTTCAGATTGTTCAAAAACATCAGAAATTTCAGAAAAATTAAAATTTTCATTCAGATGAGGAGGCATTTTCAAGCAAGAAATATTGTAAACAGCAGAGACGAAACGACAAGAGCGGCGTGTAGAAGAAAAATGAAGGGGTGACCAACGCTCGCTCCGCTTTTATAATAGTATGCAAATGAGGGATAAGTGCTGACCATGACCAGTCATCGACCCAAAGGAATGGGGGAAGTACTTTTCTTACTACTTGGATGGAAGTAGGTTAGTAGGTCATGAGACTTAGAGTGTTAAAAAATAATGGGGGAGAAACACAACGCTATAACGCGTTGTGTTTCTCCCCCAGTATTTTTTTAAGCAATAATTTGGAAAAAGCTATGTGAATTTACTTGCTACGCCCCCACCTTGTAATACCATCCAGTTTGTGTCTGAGGAGATAGTCTTTAGAGTCTAACTCATAAACTGATTTCTCTTTGCGCAAGGATTCAATCACTTTAATATTATATCTTACGCCGTTACAAGTTGCCAAAATGTGTTTGTTGTCAATAACACTTTCAAAAAAATAAACACAACCTCTCTTAAGCCTATTTCCTTTCACACCAATAATTTTGGATTGGTATTCAACAGTGGGGGTTTCTGTCACTTGTGGTTCAGAAATGTGTTTTACGACATGTACACGGCAAAAACTTTCGTTTTTTACACATTTCCTCCCACAAGGTGATCCTTTCTTAATTCCCCTAGTAAGCATTTCAGGGCAAGTAGTGGGACGGCTAAATGCCCTACGACGCTCTTCTTGTAATAATTGAAATTGCTCTGAAGGAGCGGGTTTAGGAGTAGGTTTAGGAGTAAGTTTAGGAGCTGGTTTAGAAGCTGGTTTAGGAGCTGATTTAGGAGATGATTTAGTAGCAGGTTGAGAGGAATCAGTTTTGTGATAGGTATGATCTTCAGGTGTACTAAGTGGTGGGGTAGGAGGCAATGGTGATAGTGGGATAATAGGTGTGCTAAGACGATGAACAATGGTTTCAACGGAAGGGGTATTAGGATGGTGGTGAACTGGCTTCTGCGGTGGCGGCATAGTAGTTGATGGTGGTGCGGAGTCCTTTGAAGGCGAAGGCGGTGAAAAAATACTACGAAGTCTAGAAGTGTTGGTTGGCGGAAGAATAGCTCCAGAAGTTGAAGGTTGAGATGCAAGTCGATTCTTGTAGCAATCAGGAAGGTTTTTGAGGCGAAGAGTTTTTTTAGGTGCAGGAACAGCCGTAGTAGAAATAGAAGTCGAAGTAGAAGTTAAAGTAGAAGTTGTAGTTGGCAGAGATAACATGGTTGTGGCTCCAAGTTCGCAGCGTAACGTCTGTAATCAGAATGAAATGTTAGCCGCAGTCGGTGCGTCTTTTATAACAATATGCAAATGAGAGGGGTAGCAGCTGGCCGAGACTGATTATTGACCTGGTAGGTGGGGGAAAAGGGGAAAGAGAAGGTATTTATTTAAAATAATTCGCATAACTTTTGACTAAAATAAGATAACCAAATTCTTCTTTTACCAAAATGTTTGTCTTACATAGACCTTTTCAATGATGTATCGCTTGTCCAAATCCGTCAATCCATTATCAAGTTATAGCCATTTTAATTTTTCAGGTCATGACCGGTCGTTCACCCGTAGTAGGGGAAGGAGTGGGGGTAGGAGTGGGGGAAGGGGGGGGGGATCGACTCCATTTTTTCGGGGGGGGGGAGGGGGGGGGTCATTGACCTTTCCGGTCGGTCATTGACCCCAAGGAGTAGGGATAGACACAGAACCCTACTTCTCTTACTACTCAGGTGAAAGTCGGTCAACCAGTTATTTGCTTGCCATCTGCCGCCATCTGGCTGGAGTTATTGCCTCTATAAAGGTGGGTAGTTTATCGCGCTACAAACATTCATTGCCTCGCATCCGCTCGGTCATCATCTCTCGTTAGTTTTATGTTATGACTACTTCACTTACTAGGTTTGAGGTTAGAATTATCCATGGAATAGCCTTCGTAAATTCTAACCTATAAAATTACTACTCTGGCGTTCTGTTTCAATTTCTTTTACACTTCATTTTATATCTCAGTCTTCTTTTAACTTCTGAACTTAACACATCGGTTATAATGACTGCACAATGTTTAAAATTAAAGCTTTTGCGAACACAACACATATTACAAAGTACTTCTAAACCTTCAATTTCAAAGTGTAGAACTAATTTAAATAGAGTTAGGAAGAAGTACAGTTTTAACCCATTATACTCTTCAAAGACTTCGCAGGTTAATGTTGATGATAGTGTTATTTACAACATTTTGCATTCTATGTTACAATTCAACAACTTTGAACTTGTTACACCTATCGACTGTGTTCAACAAGTTTTTTTATTTTACCCCTACTATTCCTCATATAAGCGCTGTCACCACAATTCCTACTTCATGCTCCTCTATTCTCTTCAGCTGAGCTAAGATTTGAGGTTAGAATTATCCATGGCGGCCGCCATGTCTAGTTCAATTTTACCACATAGTGTCGGCAACCGGTTATTGGTCTTAAGGAGTGGGGGAAGGGGTGGTGGGGGGAGGTTGCCGTTTTATAAGCCCTCTCCCTAGGCGGCATTTCTCATTCGATCGCCAACTTTCATACGATAAACACCTCTCCCATGGCACGAATCAATTATCCCGCTATCACCAACTACTTCAACTTAAAACTATTTCTAGTAATAGTTGGATAGAATTTTTTAAAACTTACTCTGGATGACCTTGACATATTTTCCAGATTCCAATTATAAGTTTGAATTTCAATTTTGAACTAACTCTTAATTTTTGTTCAACTGTTAGAGTTTCGTTAACACCAACGAATTTCAATTTTAAACTAACTTTTAATTTTATGCGCAAATTCACTTCACCCTAACGCCAACACTATCGCCATCTCCACCCCGACCTATATGGCATAAAATATAACTACAGCATCTCATATATACACTCTAACCCCCACCGGAAGCTATGTGACATAGCAGCTGGCGCCAGCTGCTCGAGCAGCTGCTCGGGCAGATGGCACGACTTCCGGTCCAGAAGTAACCAAAACACACTACTAAACAAACTCTCTTTTCTAGTATAGCTAACAAAATGTTATTAAAGCACCAGGTGTTAAATATTTATTTTACGAGCTGATTTAAAAACGACGGCAACATTGTGTCCTTGATATCAGTTATATATGTGTCAAATTATCATAGGATTGAAATTAATCAGTTTGGAAATATGGCGCGCAGCTTTGTTGCTCTGCAAGCAACTCTAACTTGGAAATTCTACAAAGATACCAATCAAAATTACTCAGAAAAATTGTCAATGCACCTTGGTTTGTATCCAACAGAACTCTACACAAAGACTTAAAAATCCCTACAGTGAAGGAAGAAATCGTCAAAATTAGTACAAATTACATAATTCGACTTGAAAACCACATAAATCATTTAGCCCTCAACTTTTTGGACAATTCAGAAAGTGTCTACAGGCTGAAACGAGCTACAATTCTGGACTTACAAAATAGGTTTAAATAACTATGTTTTAATGTTTAATTAGTGTTGGCATAGGTCAACATCTAATTCATGTTTTCATGTTAAATTTCACAATTTTCAACATATTCTTTACTTATTGTTCAAATTTTATTGTAACAGATTGTAAAGTAAATAAATTTGTTTAAAAAATTGGCTGTTTTGTTTACACTTTCAAATATTTTAGTGTATGATATAGATCACATGGATCAGTAAACAAATTGACAAAATCACGCCTTTTAGATTGGTTGAGAGTTGGTTGTTGGGAGCCAGAGATTGATTTGAGGTTACATTTTGATTTTGTGTTATTTTCAAGTTCAATTAAATACTTTTACTTAACTGTTCCTTCTTTGACGTGAAATGTAATATTTATTTGATATTGTTTTGAATAATTCACTGAACAATGTAACTTTTCTGACAGTGTATTTTTTATTTCTTATAAACTTTGTTTCTAGTGTTTGTTTACATATATAAAGACACGTTTGTTTAACGTGTCTTTTGTTTTTCAAGTGGTTGTATATTCATCTTTTTTCTCTTTTGTGTTTTGGTTTCTGTTTTGGTTGCTATGCCTCCTAGTCCCGGGAGGGGCAATTCATTTCCACCGGTTTTCGTCCACAAAGCCAATTCTGACCAGTGGTCACGCGTTATAAAGAAAAGAAGGTCTCGCCAAGATGATAGAAACAAAGAAAGTAAACAAATAAGGAAGTCTTCCGACACAGTTCAAGTGAACGATGCATGTGTTACTCAGCCAGAATCCTGCTATGTTGAAGATAACAACCCACATCAAGAAGATTTAACAATGGAAAACGACAATTTGACTGTTGACAACGTCTTCACTGACGATGAAGTAATCGATGGCAATAACATGTCTAATCCTCATTTAGAAACTGACAATTTAATTGAATTGCCCGATTTAACGGCCACTCAAATGGAATCCAAGAAGGATGTTGGTAAACCGCTATACAATGAAAATGATGAAGAGCCATTTATCGTCCACATTGAGAGTCTTCCTGGAGCAGGTAACGTTGGGAATCTTCATCCCCTGAATATAGGCAGGAAAATATTTGGTACAAATGTCGACGGTGTTGAAGAAATTAAACGTTCCAATAAAAATAGGGTTACTTGCACATTCAAATCAGCTTCCTCAGCCAATACATTTGTGAACTCCACTTTTGCTACGGACAACAATCTTAATGTTTATATTCCATCGTACCAATTAGAAAGGATAGGGTTAGTACGGTACATTGACACTTCTCTAAGTGAGGACGATATTTTAGAGAACTTGAATACGTCCAACGACTTCAAGGTTTTGTCAGTTAAGCGAATAACCAAAACACTGACCGATGAAGATGGTAAGAAGGTAACTAAGCCTATTCCTCTAGTTAGTATTAAGTTTCAAGGAAAACGTTTACCAGACTATGTTTTTATGTTTTATAATAGGTGTGCCGTTGAGCCTTATGTTTCAAACCCTGTTTTGTGCTACAAGTGTGTAAGGTATGGCCACACTTCGAGGAATTGTAAAAGTCAGGTTAGAGGCCCTAACTGTCACGAACAACACTTACAAAAAGACTGTCCTGCTCAAAATCCATCATGCTTATTCTGTAAGGGCTCCCATTCCTCTTTCAGTAAGTCTTGCCCTGAATATAATGTGCAAAAACAAATTAAGGAAGTTATGGCTTATCGTAATCTTTCTTACAGAGACGCTAAACTATTTTTATTTCCTGATACAGGGAAATATGAATCGTATTCCAATGTGTTAGGTCCCAATTATGACAAATCATTCCCAGCCCTATCATCCACTGCCAATCCTAACCCCCTTAAAGAAAAACTTCCAATCCCTGTTCATCATATCCAGTCTTCAAAGAAGGCTACTCTTTCAACTCACCCTAGTAAGTTGCATAAAAATGTCACTTTATTTAAGTCACGTCAATCTCAGCTACATTCAAGGTATAATAACAATTATTACAAACAATTTCAAAATGAAATAGCTTCTCCTAGTAAACCAGTTTATCTTCAAAAATCACATCAACTTCAACAAGTGTCAAAAGACGACAGTGAAAAATCAGCTGAAACCTTTTATAATATCTTAACTTCATTTAAGAAAAATAAAATCAGTATGGAAAGCGTCATTGAGAAGCTCAAACCCATGATGAATTTCGATTTGGATAGACTCATAACCACTATCGAAGATGGATATTCATCTGGTGAATCACTCTAGGCTGATAACTTTTAATAATCTAGTAACCTATAAATCATTCAATTTAATTCTATTTTTTACTATTCTAATGGCTAGTTTGAAAAAGTTGAATGTTTTACAGTGGAACTGCAACTCAGCGATATGCCATAAAGGGTAAATAGAGTATTTACTCACAACTCATGGCATAAACATTGCTGCACTTTCAGAAACCAGACTTCATCCTTTTAAAAATATTACTTTCAATAATTATTCTATAGTCAGGGACGACAGGGTAAATAGGACTGGTGGAGGCTCTGCTCTTTTGGTAAGAAAAGATATCGAGTATTCTGTTTTAGATTTCGCTTTACCAGGGGAATTTATAGAAAACGAAATCAACATCGTGGGAATTAAAATACTATTTCAACGCAAGTCTGTAAATTTGTTCTCTGTATATGTTCCACCTCACCACAAGTTGACCAATGATTTGTGGTCTTCTTTTTTCAATTCTTTTGGTCATCCACTTATCATTTTGGGTGACTTCAATGCTCATCATATTGCGTGGGGCAATCATTTTACTGATTTTAAAGGCAACAATTTTATTGAGGATAACAATTTAGTGTTCCTGAATGATGGTGCTCCTACATATTTTTGTGGTTTCCCTTTAAAGAAGAGTGCTATAGACTTGACATTAGTTTCACCTACTTTTGGACCTATTTCTGACTGGTCTGTTGTTGAAGACTGGACTAGTAATCAGCACTTACCAATCTTAGTTAGTATTGGGTATTCAGAGGGAATGTACACCCCTCGGGGGAATTCATCCAGAAAGCTTTGGTGTTTTAATAAAGCAAATTGGAAGTTATTTTCTGAAACTGTTGATAATCAATGTAAAGCTATATCTCTTGAAGAACACCCCCTTGTATCTTATGATGAGTTTTGTAAAGTTTTATTACATGCTGCCTCTATAGCTATTCCTGTTTCATCTCCTCCTTCGAAGAAATTTTCACCTTGCTCTTGGTGGACTCCGGAATGTACGGCGCATATTGAACACCGGAGGTCAGCTTTTTCACAGTATAAGAAGAAGCAGACATTGGAAAACTATATTAATTGTAAGAAAGTTGCAGCTACAACCCAAAAGTTTATCCGATCCTGTAAAAGGGATCACTGGATTTCCTTTTGTAACCAGATCAACCGAACAACCAACATATCCGATGTATGGGAAAAAGTTAAAAGAATGAAGTATAGGTTTTTGTCAAATGGTAATACTTCAAGAAATTTAAACCATTTTGCAGAGTGCTCCGAAGATTTTCACATCAAGTACTCTCCTCCTTCTGTAGAATTACCAATTCCTTTGTTTAATGACAACAATTTACAACTCATTCATTCGGACTTCATTAAAGATTTTAGTATGGAAGAAATTAACTTAGCCATTTCAAATTTAAAAGATAAAACTTGTCCAGGAAAGGATAATGTCCACAACCTATTTTTAAAGCATATTTCACAAGAGGCCATCACAACTCTATTATCAATTTTTAACCAACTTTGGAGCTCAAATCTTATTCCAAGTTCTTGGAAGGAGTATTTAATTGTTCCTATTCCTAAACCAAATAGGAATCCTTGCCTAGCAGAAGGATATCGTCCAATATCAATATCATCTTCGTTGGGAAAACTTTTTGAAAAACTTATTAAATTTCGACTACA
>CM061533.1:152594183-152663836 GCA_030545055.2 Neoaliturus tenellus | reverse complement strand
CTTGCGAAATGATAATTGAATAACTTACTCAATATGTTGAAGTATGTTTAATTTTTCCTATCATTTTATACACACATTGATTTAGCTAATACAACTAGCGTAATTTTAAAGATAAATAAAACATTTACTTAAGCAGTATATAATCTATAGAATAAATATTAACAATAATAATCTAGATGTAGTTGTTTTAACAGATCTAGAAACATTTATAACATGAGCATTAATTTTTTATATTGTGTACATTATGGATTACGTCTGTTTTTATTTTTATAGTCAGAAGATTCTAGATTTTCGTAATTTTTATTCATTACACATTACAGTTGATAAGCTTAATTTATTATTTTGTTCAGCTTTATTAATATTTTACTTCTTCAAGCAGTATGGTCTTGTAAGACAAAATAAACCAAATTTATTTATTTAATTAATTATAAATTATAATTTTAATTGTTAAATTAAGTTGATTTTACTAAGAATTTGCACAAAATAAGGTAAACTCATAAAATTTTATGGTGGTAAATTATTTAATTGAGCCAAACAATTACCTAGTTATTAAGAACAAACAGTGTAGAACACAATCGTCTAGGGCATTATCGCTATTGCGGCGTTAAACTTCGTTAACGAACGATTCAAACCTTTGAAGGACCTGAGATCACAGTTTTTTTTAAAAACTTCTTTTATACTTCATTTAAGATTTTATATTTGACAACATAGATTTTAAGAAATGTGTTCCTTAAAAGGCTAATGGCTTTGAAAGTTTTTTACTTTCCAAAACTATCTACAAAGGCTACAAAGGAGCACTAGACATAATGTTTCATAAAAGTATTTTTGAAACATTAAATGGCATAAAAAATAAAGCATTAACTAAGTTATGCGAATTAAAAAAAAACTATTCAAAATATTTTATTATTGTTGCCGTTTTTTTTTTGTTTATAAAAAAGTTTTATAGAGTATAATACAATGGATCCCATCCCACTCATGGGTGGCAGGCGTAAAGATCCTCCGTGTTGTCCCACGAAAGGACGATTCTTCCACTACGAGAACCCCTGGGGCTAAAACTAATTCAAACGTTGGTTTCCTGCTGTACGAAATCAATGAAAGTGAACATTGTTGAAGGGAAACCACGCATTGTTAGTTCCGTTTTCAAGTTGGCGAAATGAAAGTGAGAGAAATGTTGAAACGATCTAGCTTTTCTGTGTCGGGGATAAAGAATTGCGTCGAGGAAGACAAATCTTATCTAGATTGATAAAACAAGTGATGGATACAATTTCACTTTATTTCCATATTACTTAAATTTCGTTTTCCAAAATCCTATGTTCATGATTTTACCACAAAATTAGATATTTCATTACATTTATAGACCAAGGGTCTTAATCCTCTTTTATTATTTAAGTTTTCATATTTAAGGACTGCATATAACTACAATTATTTAATTATATAACCATATAACTAACCATTAGCCATATAACCATTAACAATATAGCTACTCTAACACATATTTATTATCTAATTTAATAATATGCGAACCATTGTTAGGTAAATAAATACTCCCATAATAAACTCATGGATATTATTATTTTTCCCATTTGATCGGTAGCAATCAATTTCTAAAACTCTATGCATAAAAAACATCATTTTTTCCAAATAAATGCTAAATGGTTAAACCCCAATTAGTTTGTTTGGTACATAAAATTTGGAATGAACAAATAGTTTACACTGGTAAACAAATTATATAAATTTAGACAGAAAAGTAGTAATTTTTGTTTACCCAGTGTTTAGAGATCTAAGTTATACAGTAAATGTTGGAAAGTTCTTCTTACTTTTATTTTACAGTCTTCATTTTTCCTTAGTACAACATAAAGAGGGACATTTTGGAGCAAAAAGCACATGACTGATATAAAGTAATGTTAAAATATTTCTATTTAAGTCCGTTTAGTATAAATAATCTATTCGTGCCTTGCTCGGGGTTGTCTGCTACTTCTCTCCGAATAGAAATAAACGTCAAAATCAGTTATCTAATAGTAAGTCGTACAGGACCGGAAAACACGTAGAAAACGTAACCTAATAGAACACATCCCATTCCTATTCGGCAATGGTGAGAGTGAAAGTGGTAGATGTTATCAATTGCCAGTACGCCGCCGAACTACGCAACGTCCTCAATGAATCAACCTGACATGAAAAATTAACCATTTCAACGTTGTAATATGACATTCATTCGAACCCTCCCTTGAGACATATTTTAAAGAAGAATATGTTTACGTTGACACTTTTTGCAGATTGTTCCAAAGTGAACTTTTTGCATATTATGAGTTAGAGCAATAAATATTTATTTATTTTATTATTATTATTATTTTATTTTTATTTTTTGCTTGAAGACATTTGACTAAATTGAACCAAATTGTGCATTTTTTAAATTTGATTGTTGCACTTCAGTTGATATTTTTAGAACAGTTATATGATTCAAGAGTTCCTTTTCATGTTTGTTTTCCAATATTTTACTTAAAAATAGTTACTCCTTGAAAAAGTTAAAAATTAAGTCCAGAATAAAACAGTCGATATGGAACAGTCATATAACAGGTTTCAAAAAAGGTAACATGTTTTTGGGAAACTTTCAGAGTTAAAATATTTTATTCTTTATTTAAAAAAGCCACCCCCTCCCAAATACCACTATTATCAAGAAATTTTTATCGAAATTAAAACAAAACTACGCTATATAGATTTCACACAAAAATCTTTGTAATGCTAAATACTGGGACGGTGGCGTCGTCCTGTAATCCAGCTACTTGGAGGTTACAAAATTGTGGATGGTTATAAAAGCGTTGGCTTGTGGATGCGATATTCCTTGGTGGGGATTAACGTCCGCACTAGTGAATACTAGTACATCCACAAAGACTATCCTCATAATTAGAACCATTCGTATTAGAGGTCGAAATTGTGGTTCGGATCCCACGTTAAACTGTAGGTCCCTAGATACCATTGGCTGTTGGGCTATTAGTCCTGTCTAATAGCCCAGTAACTTTAGATCAAAATATGGCCTAAAATCAAACTAATTAGTAACAAGCTGATTTTTGGTGAGGTGATAGTATATACTAAGATAAGTATTTTCTGAAAGTTCCCCTAATTTCCCTCGCTTGCTTCGCTCGGTACAACGTTACAAACTTTTTAACTTATTAAAAATACTAAATTATTAATTGTGTACCACCTATCACACAGATTTGAGTGCTTACAGTCTTAACTTATCCAGAATGAAAGCGTGCTATGCTAAATAATAATAACTGCAATAATCATGCCATTTTAAGGCCTTTTCTAGATGTTTTATTAATCATTTTTGATACATTTTATGTGATTTTTGCCAAAATGTTTTCTTGCTTTTACAAATATGCAAATAAAAGTAAAGCTTTCTGGAACCTGGTAAATGCCGAAAGGAAAACGCATGAGGGAGAGTATTAACACTTAAACTTACACAATAAATAGAAGCAAAAGGGAAAATACTTCCCTCCCTGCTCTGATAATAAAAGGACGGATAAGTTTTTTTAAAGAATTTTTAAACTACATAACTAAAACTGTCACTGTCCCGCATCAACAATGTCCTCATCATTAATGGCATTATTAAATTAGATTTTAACTGTTACTATGCAAATATGCCATTTAATCTATAAATCACTTTGGAAAATGATAATTTAAATATAAACCAGCTTTTCTGAATATCAGACAAGAAACAATAACTAAAAAAATTCAGAGTATTGAACGGAGTAGGTATATCAGTGTGTATAACTTATTTGGATTAAATAAGCCATATATTACATAACACTAATGATTGTTTTCAGTGTTCTTTTGGTCTTTTTACCTTATCGTTCACAATTTAAAGGGAAAATTGCATAAAACATGTCCAGTTTATGATTGCAAAAAACAATTCCGCAAAAGTGTTACATTTTATAAAAAAAATATACAAAATTAATAATAAAACATCTAGAAAAGGCCTTAAACGGCATGATTATTACATTTATTATTATTTAGCATAGCCCACTTTCATTCTGAATAAGTTAAGGCCGTAAGCACTCAAATCTGTGTGATAGGTGGTGCACAATTAATAATTTAGTATTTTTAATAAGTTAAAAAGTTTGTAACTTTGCACCGAGCGAAGCAAGCGAGGGAAATTAGGGGAACTTTCAGAAAATACTTATCTTAGCATGTACTAGCACCACACCAAAAATCAGCTTGTTACTAATTAGTTTGATTTTTGAACCTAAAGTTACTGGGCTATAAGGAGAATGTCGGCCTTCGTCAGTAACAAGACTAAAAGATCGTGTTACAATCATCCTACACTCATCTCTCATTCATACTTGGCTTAAACTATCCATGTAGTTAGATCGCCATTTCAATAAAGGTAAAGGTAAAGTTAGGGTAAAGGTAAAGTTAGGATAAAGGTATTGTATTTTCATCACACTACATCGATATCACCTGTTTTCGACCCTCACTTCTACCAACGAAACACCTGTTTTACCGGCCTAGGCCGGCAAAATTTTCCGGCCTAGGGCGGTAATGGAAACGGTAGCCGAGAAATCTAGAATATTAGAAGGTATTTAACAACAACAAATAACAAATCAGTGACGTAGTTAGTAGTTCAGCTGATAGCAACTGTTAAATATGTATGACTTAGATGGGAAAATAGTGCTTTTCCATTGGAATCAGTTGTAGTCACTTACCGTTAGAGTATTAGTTTTGATGGCCTTAGCTGATGTGAAGTGGTTGCCTAGCAACCAGAAACTCAAGCAGTACATCTCGCTAGGTTAGTTGAAGTTGAGGTTATGTTTAGTTTGTTATGAACGAAAAAGTAATTTTTCACTTGTTTAGAATTTATTGAATTGTGTAGTGTGATGGAAAATATCGTTCATAACTCGGGCCGAAAGCGTTTTGCCAACCCTCGGTCGTTTTAAGTTCTCGACTTGAAACACGATCTCGGGGCCGGCAAAACGCCACTTTCGGCCCTTATGACGAAATATACTATTACATACCTCACCCTACCTTTTTTACTACTATTACTTATTTACTTTTCTAATAGCGGTTTATCTTGTATTTTGTACTTGAAATTGTAAAATAGCACAATACAGAAAAATTATTTTAAATATTTAAAAATATTTTGAGTTCGGATTTCATATGAAAAAATAAATCTCTATTTCTTCCATGAAATTTATTTTTCATTTTTATCTTATACAACACCAGTTAGTTATTTGCTTCTCAGCAAAAGGCTAGTTGTTGAGCTTATAAACTCTTTTCACACAGTCTATTTATTTGCTTCGATGATAGAGATGACTCATCTAGCAAGTGGCTGCAATCCCAAACTCGACTTTCCCCATGACGAGTGGATGCCCTACATAGACCATATCACGCCGATGTTATCCCGTCACAACAATGTATGGGAGGAAGACGTCTGGTAATTATACCCAGTGCATAACCTGCCTAGCCGGTCGTTCTCCATTCTCTGTAGACGACCTTGCCGGTGACTTCCTCTCTTGATTTCCTTCCTTCTGGAAACTATTGGGGGATGATGTCATCAGGAGGACATGGAAACCTCTAGCTGAGGAAAATTAATGGAGAGTCGGCTGGTTCGCCATTTAGAGGGCAGGGCGGGGTCCGCCTGTTTGAGCCTGAAAATCTGTTGTCACGGGAGCACGGGAGTTGGCCCTTTGAATGGTCAAACGGCCGTCTGATGTCCCATCTCTTATCCTTTCTCTTCCTTCAATATCCCATCCTTCCGTGTGCTTGTGCAAAATGCCCGCCCATTAGAGGCAGACATGCTTAACGGTTCAGCCGGGGTCTCCTTATCCAACAATAACAATAACAACAACAACAACAACAATTGGAAAGACTAATGGCAGATTTTTTGTGGTAGATTAGAGGAAAAATGGCTATTTGTCACTTTATACTTAATTCTAGCCCCCCTTGTCCCCAAAATACTTAGAAGTTCTAGGTTTAGTTGGTTTGTAGGCTAATTTTTTAAGATATTATTTTGACTCATTTTGAAGAAGAGAAATCCCACTGATTTTTTAGGCATGTTGAGATGGATTTGTAAATTGGAATAAAAAAATACTTAATAAATAGTCAGTTTTCAACCACATGTAATTCTAAACTCTTCATTGATTAGAAGAAAACATTAAAAACTTCATTTGATATTAAACTGGAATTTTATATTGTAATTCTAATTAACTTCACCTAGTACAGTACTAAATTGTAGTTAAACACATTAGTCCTTTCTTAATAGACCAAAGTGCACGATATAATATATCATTTTAAACATTATTTGCTACAATAATGTTTACCTTGTCTATTTGACTTTTCTCACGCAGATTTCTGGCGTTAGGAAAAAGGTGGTCTTTTATACTTTTAATATTTTATAAAGACCGGTTACTCCTATAAAACTCCCCATTACCGTATCCAACGAGACACGTGTAAGAAGATGAGTAGGATTTACTGCGTATGCACTATAAATGTACTGCTTTAGTGTCGAGATTGCCTTCAAGAAGTCCGTCTGGGGAGCTGCGGTTGCCAGCGCATGGTGCAATAACGGACTTATGGCCGTTCTAGCCATAACTGCCGTCATGTATGATATTTAATAAACATCAAATGTTTAACTGTTATGGTATTACAAGTCAGTCAAGGGTAAGTGATTTTCTTAACAAGGGTAGATGACATGATATTTATTTGCATGAAGGAAAATAATTAAACAATACACAATCATGCCTATAATTATGATACGGTATATAGTCTACCATGTTTCATGAAAAACATACTAAATATTTTATCCTGAAATACTTTTAGTAAGTGTTTGAAGTGCGATTGTGAATGGATATT
Organism: Neoaliturus tenellus; assembly: GCA_030545055.2. Taxonomy (NCBI): domain Eukaryota; kingdom Metazoa; phylum Arthropoda; class Insecta; order Hemiptera; family Cicadellidae; genus Neoaliturus; species Neoaliturus tenellus. Next base: position 152,656,987 of record CM061533.1, on the reverse strand, counting down.
GCATTCAGCCTTCGACTTTAAACGCTTTTCTTGAAGTACTTTAGAGTGGAACGTCTAATTCGCCCACATAACATTTTTGTAACTTTCTATGCGTCACGACTAGAGAAAGTGATACGATTGCAATAGCTCACAATTTCAAAAATTTGCCGGAAGTAACTAACAAAGCCTGCCCATTTGGCGAATTGGCTCTCACCACACGATTTCATGAATCAGGCGACTGCATTGAGCAACAAGGCATCAAAATGATAATGATACGTTTAAAAGAGGTGTAAGTTTTGTATGGAGAAAAATCTACAAAAAAGCTATTAATTTATAAACCTACTCCCTCTGCAATTACGATTAACGATCGATTCATATATACGGTACATGGATGCATAATTAAAATCGATGCATGGGTGCAGGATTTTAAGTTATTCCTCTCATAACTTTCAATACTGTTTGACTGTTTTACATTATTGTAGACTTTTAACAGAGCAATCAGACGCATAAAATTTTACAAATAGTATTAGAGTTTTCTTCTGTAAGTTTTCATGTGTAATATGAGCAACATTTTATACATCAAAAATAGTTCTTGCCAATAAAAAGCTTTATAAGGAAATTATATAGGAGTTGGCCTTAATAATGCAATGACATAAACTCCTTATCCAGCCATCACTAAAGAACCACTATTTATGAACATGCTATCCGGTGATTTTGACGACTATATGCTTGAACAAATTTATTCTTTATGTTCGATAAAGTCACTGAGATTATACCTTCTTTCATTGTGAAAGCTAAAGGTACAAGTTAAGTTTAAGGCTTAATGTATGTTTGTTGATAATGTTGGTTTATATGACTAAAAGAACCATCCTCGATAAATAACGTCAACAAGATGAGGCCATAAAGCACTTTTACTGAGCCACTCAGTGTAATTGAGCGGCCTTTAACAGCTACTTGATGAAGTAAAGACTTTAACTAGGGCAGTAGAGAGTCAATCTACTGAAAACAGACTAAGAGCCGAGTGAAAAACATCGTAAATTCTCCATACCAGACAAAAACAACTTGTATGAGCCGTAACTCAATACTGTACTGCTGTTACTTGTGTTTCGACCACTCTACAACTCATTAATCACCTTATATTTTTATTTTATTAGATTTCATGTTTATCCTCTTGGTTCCCTTACATCATAAATGCAAATTGATAACATAAATAAAATTGAAAATGTTAACTTTGGAACTTGTTTTTAAGGTTATACTATAGCTAGGCACCCTGCATACAATTAATCAAATTAGATAAAGAATCTGCAATTTAATTTTTCCTTATGTGAATAAATAACTTGAGGTTTACAATTTTCATTATTAATGCATTAAACTATCATGAATTGAACCAACAAAACCAATTTAGTTTAATTCACCCCATCCTATTCGGTGCTCCGTATTCGGTAGCTATGGCGTAAACTGCAGTACCCAACTTGCCTAAAACGAAATATTAGGCCCAAGATAAGATTTAAACGTTATTCGTGCTAAAAAAAATTAATAAAAACACCGACTTGTAGTAATTTATTAGGGTATGAATGCTAAAATTTAAATATTTTATTCTTCTCAAGCAAAACTAAACAGTCAATGAGCATTTTGTAAGAGGGCAATAATGCTTTTATTATTGTAGGGAAGACTATGATAAATGTTCGATACAGATAACAGACCAGTTGTACTGTTGGTAAAAATCTGTAAAAGTTTAAAAATATGGTACAATTATAAAAAAAATAACTATTTACTCCTACTGCCCCTACTAAATTACTTTATAAAAATCTATTCTTAACTTAAAATTAAGATGAATTATTAAATACTTAAGAGATTTTCTTATTTCTTATAAACTGCTTTGGGTTCGTCTTGTGCGTCGTGCTTGTAAGGATGACAAAATAAAAAAATAAATAAAAAAACTCACTCGGTAAAAAAGGAAACACATGTTCGGAAATGACAGTTCCGTTTAGTTCCCGATAGGAATCAGTTACATGTTTTTCCAACAGTAGTGATTAGTTATTGTCCTCAACACTAGTAACAATTTTAATAAAGGTAGCTCTAGTAGTGCTAAAAGAATGTTTATCAAATCATCTGGACTGATTGTCTATTAAACCTACAACATATTACTGGTTTGGGTGTTATTGTACTAAGGAAATCACAAGCAACAGACATGTTATTTTAAAACTTATATAACTTTATTCATTGTTATTATTTAATTATAGTGTAATAAATATGTAGTTCAAAACTAGGGTTAAAAGTGTAGCCTAACTTCATGACTTGATCAAAACTTCAATCTCGGTTAACTTTTCATTGTATTTCTCATATTCTAAAATATTTGGGGAACAATTTAAAAAAAATTCCCTGTTTCATTATATATTTGAAACTTAGATTAAGTGTAAAATTGTGTCTACATAATCTGTTTATTATTCCTGATCGAGGAGGAAGAACAAAAATTATTTGATTTAACAATTCTTACCAACTTTAGTCAAACTAAATCAATTTATGCTCCAATTAACCGCAAGGGGTTAAGTTGTCGGCCACTTTCTTCACTCTCGCCGCCAGCAAGTGCCTATTTGGACCGCTGTTCCGTTACTCTATATCCGGTACTACCCTAGTTCCTCCCCCGCTATATATAACAAACTAGGGCTGGCCCACCCTTATTTGACTGTGATCACTATCACTATGTGTTAGTTGTGCTCCACCTCTTATCTGGATAACTTGTCTCTTGCTGTGAGTATTGTGTTTAAAAAAAATTGAACTATATAAGTTAGTTTAATTTGTGGAATCACTTGCTAGGGTATGTTGTTTTCATATTATATTAGTTGTTAAAAAGTTAATAAAACAATGTTTAGTTTTCTGATATTATAATGTAAGTCTATCGTAATATTACATAATTATACTATACATACAGAGGTTATACAATTTCTGCAAAGGGAATGATATTTTTTCAGAATTTAGTTAAAATTTTAACTCTCTGAGAATTGAATTGAGGGCTATAGAGTAACAGATATTAATATACGGGGGTGTTAAATAGTCTGGAAAGGGTCTGATATTTTTGTTAGAATTTAATTAAAAGTTTAAATATCTGAGAATTAAACTGAGGGCAAAAAAATATTTTTACGTCAAAACTTAGAGTGCAAGTATGATGGGAGTCGGTCCAAGAGTATTAGGTAGAAAATATTGAACTTAAGTATGGGTTGATATGTACATGCCTAATTAAAGATCTCTGTAGAATACAACGTCCATCCAAACCCAACATCAAATGGATAATCGTTCCTAGAATGTCAAGGAATCAAACTCGACTTTGAAATCATATTGCTGAAATTAATAAAATATGAAGGCATCTCCAGACTTTTCAGCATATACCTGCATGGGAATAAAATTACTATAAATAATATTTAAATAATGATTTATTTATATTTTTTGTAAAACTTGTATATCGAGTACCACGATCACACAATATTGTAAAATTATTTAAATTTTAAAATATCCTTTTGTTGGCTGTAAATTACGGTGTTGATACTTACTTAGCCACGTTAAGATAATTAGAATAAAACTTTAACTGTTAATAGTAATAACAACTTAAATCCCTATTTGCTAAACTCACTTTCCTTTTTGCTTAGCTCGTTCACCCCATTCGTCAAAGAGCTGCATCATTATATCTGATATTAGTACTTGATTAAATTCACAATAATAATAATAATAATAATAATAATAATGCCTTTATTTATGAGCGTTCTTCAAAGATACAAATCTCTGCTTTTCAAGACAACTCCTTTTTAGAAATACAGTTTTGTACATATATGATAAATAATTATTGTGAATACAATTTCAATTTAAAATACAAAAGCCAAATTAACAAAAAATTTCCTTAACCTTACTCTTAAATGACCAATAGCTGAGTGTTTTTACAACTGGTGGTAAAGCATTATATTTTTTTGGTCCAAAATATTTAAATGCCTTTTTCCCTGTTTCTAATCGAACCTTCTTCATATGCAAACAACCATCTTGTCTAGAGCTGCGTTCTCTTTTTTCGTGCCTATACTCCAGTTTCTTTCTTAGATACTCGGGCTTTCCTGTGAGTAAAACTTTGTGGATCAGCTGAACGGTTTGCAAGTCAGAGCAGCAGCTAATAGATGACACTTCCGATATTATTCTGTAGTCACTGATGTGCTCAAACTTTCTAAGATTGTAAGCAAATCTCAGTGCCCTATTCTGCAACCTATCAAGAATTCTCATGTTTTCCTGGGTTAGGCAACAAGCAAAAGCTGGCAGAGCATAATATATGCCAGGAAAGATTGTTGAGCGGACAATTTCTAACTTGGAAGAAGTGGGCAAAATTGTACTGACCCTATAAAGTGTTTTCAGCTTGATGATAACATTTCTATATATGTTCTTTATGTGGTTTGAAAAATCAAGTTGGGAGTCAAGAGTGACACCAAGGATCTTCATAAAAGTACATGAGGTCAGCGGTTTTCCATCCAACATAACAAATTGATCAGAATTACGATACATTTGCTGGCTGCTCAATGATGTTCCGTTTACGTGCAAGACGGAGCACTTGTTAGAGTTGAGAAGAAGCCCATGATTTTCTGACCATTTCCTTACACTCTCCAAGTCAGTATTAATGAGTTTAACAGCTTTTGCAATTTCAGCAGACTGAAAAGATAGTAACAGTTGAGAATCATCGGCGTATGAATGAAGAGCACAACAATTCATCTGATCTTTCATATCTGCAGTGTACAAGATGAATAATATTGGTCCCAAACAACTGCCTTGTGGAACACCAGAAGATCGAGAGAGTGATGAAGATAACTGAGTATCAATTTTTGTCCGTTGACTTCTGCCAAGCAAATATGATGAAAACCATTGAACTGATTTATCATCAAAGTGGTAAAAACTAAGTTTGGCCAACATCAATTCAAAACTTACGGAATCGAAGGCTTGTGAGAAATCTAAAGCAGTTATCAAACTTTCAAGTCCACTGTCCTTAGCAGAAAGAAGGTCATCAACAACATTGATGAGTGCTGTTGATGTACTAAATCCTTTTCGGAAACCTGATTGTGTTTCTGGAAGTAATCCTTCTGATTCCAAGTGCGACACCAATTGTTCCGAAACCACTTTCTCCAGAATTTTTGAAATGACTGGAAGAATTGATATTGGTCGAAAATCCAAAACTGAAGAGGGATTTTGTATTTTTGGGAGAGGAACCACCAAACTCTGTTTCCAATTTTGAGGAAAATTACCTGACGTCAATGATATATTGACAATGTTGTTATATAACTGTTAAACAGTTAGATTGAGTAATCGTATGGCTTAAATAATAGGGAAATTTGAAGCTAGAGTTTCAAAGCACTTATAAAAAAATTTAGGGTCAAACCTACATAGTTTTCATACTTTGCCCACATTTTAACACTGTATCATACGAAAAGTTGTAAAACGTGTAAATCAGAGAAGCCATTAGTCATTGAATATTGTTCGTGTAGTAAGCGAAAATATTACAATATTTTGTTGCTTTAAAATGGTACAAAGATGTATTCGTACTACTTTATGACTTCAAATAAAACGCATGGCTTTAGAAAATATCAGCTTAGGACAAGTTTAAACATAATAACAACCAAATTGGGCTCAAAATATGAATTACGTTTTGTCTTATTTATTTAAAGTTCAACATAATCTTTTATTTGAATAAAATATAGTAAAAACGTTCTGTTGTATGCTGATAGTTTTGTTTTATGGAGCCAAACAAAAATTCTATGTAATTAATAATAACAAAAGTCCTTAAAAACGTTGTCAATCATCTTTTTTACAAGTGTCAGCTCTAACAAATAAAAATAAATGAAAATTATAACGACTAAACAATAACTAAATACTTAAAATACAATTAGCTTATTATAATTAATAGAATATACAAAATATACCTTTTAAGTAGTTATAAGATTGCTCCACAAAACTTACATAAAAGAAATAAAAGAATTGTCATTATTAAAAAATCACACATTTCACAAAAGGCCGTTAATAATACGCGAAAAGTTTCTGTGAAATTCAAAGACATGTTCAAGTAGACGGTATGTTCAACTCAATCTTCAGCGATATTGCATTCTTATTGCTAATCTTCAAACAAAGGAACTATTCCAACATTTTACACTTATTGTTAAAAGTTAACTTCAAACTTAACAAGTGATAGACAAGTTATCTTCCCAGTTTAGTTATAAGAGAAGCTTGTAACTTATGTTTTGTCGTAAAAGATTTTCTTCACCGAAATTTAACTTTTAACATTGCAAATATCAAAATAATAATAATATATAAAAATAAAATGAATTAATAGTTACAGTTTTCTTAAAATCTATCAATATAATCAAAGACTTAGTGTCACAAGTATTGCAATAATTCAGAATGGATAAATTTTTAATAATTATTTAATGCCATAATATTAAAGAGGCTTTAAGGAGTTTAAGGTTATAATTAATTTAAACTGTTACATTGAAAATTATGCTATACATGATATTTCATATAATTGTAGTATAAAAACATTTCGCTAGTAAAAATTAGCCTTTAGCATAAATAAATTCTTCTCCACAATTTTCAGAATTTTCCACAATTTGACCGTGAGAATTTCAGTAATATGTTTTTATGCAAAGTTTGACTGCTTGCCATTTCTGTCTCAAACGTTCATTTTGAGGTCGAGGTGGCAACATTGTTTAAGATTATATTTCAATTCTATTTATCTCTTCTTTGAACAGATCCTGAAATTAGTTTAAAGGTTTTCTTTTAAGTCTTCATTTGCCGTCTTAGATTGCTATCCGAAATATTATGATTGCATTATGATTTTCAGTCCGCTTTGGCCCATTAGAATTTTGATAAAAATATTTAAGGTAAGCTTTAGCATCCTCTTTAACAGAAAGCAATGCCTCAAAGCCGACCTCAAATGAACGTTCGAGTCAGAAATGGTAGGCAGTCAACCTTAGCATAAAAGTATTTTACCGAAATTTCAAAACGCAATAACTAGACCTTTTGTGATCAGGTTTGTGGCATTTTGATCTAAATTCAAAGACCTTAAAATGATATAAAACAAGACATAGGCCAATTCAGTTTCCTCCAGGACTTCCTTTAAGGGGGCGTCCCCCGTGTTATGCCCACTCTAAAAATGTTCAACATCGATTTTATACATCTACTAAATGTCCCCAACAATAATAAAAATTCAAATTTCGTTAGACTCTGGGTGCATGCTCAACCTGTTTAGAGCCTGGACTAATAATCAATTACTACAATTTTATAAATTTACGAACTTAGTAAAATTGTTTAAATTTTATTTTAAACCAAAATTTAATAACTTTACATTTAATGTTAAACAATTTAAATGCAAATCGTCATTAGTCTTTATATAAAATATTTGTGATCATAGTTGTCTTTCCAACACATAGTTCATAGTTAATTATTCCACAATATTTCTTAGCAAAACATTTTATTGTAAATTATTTTTATAAATATTTTTTTATGTACATCACTTAACTATATCCTATAAACAAAACAAAAACCTTTATTACATTTTCTGTAATATTGGTATTCAATATTTGTTCGTTTGGATCAAATTTAGATTTACTTTTTCATCTAACCACGAGCAATTCTGAAACACCTCCCTACACGTTTATCATTTAACATACTCGTAAAAAAAAAAAAAAAAAACATTGTTACCCACAATTAGACTGAAGCAAGCATATTGTACTCTAGTCTCGTCATTCAGGGCGCCCCTCCTTCTTGTAAGGGTGGCGCCATTGAAAACATCATCGCCTCCAAACAGGCATTAAATGAAGGAACAAGCTGCCTGATGCAATAAATGTTATGGCTAGTATTGGATTGATGGACAACTAGCCTTGAGTACACTGGATAAAAGATGTAGAAGCTCACACTTAAATATAACTTTGATTAAAAATAGACTGAACAGTTGAAATTGTGTGTTTAAACCAGTATTTTAATTACATCTGTATGTAAGAAATATGTTATTGTGATGAATGAATAGGAAATATGTTATACTTTTATAAGAGATTGGTTATACTTTTACTTCAGTTTGACACTAAAATGAATTTGATTATTTTTCATACATGAAATACAGTCAATTGGTTGCCACGGTAGTATAATTAAGATATATCTAGTGATTTTTTCACACATTGTATTCTTTAAATTACACCGGATTAGTACTGATTGTAATAGACAAATAAAATTGGTAACTGTGTTGCAACTTTAATTTCACCAAATTTAATGTAAAAATAAAAAATAGATCACATACAAAATGTCTATCAATTGATATTAATTACAAATAAAGCTTAAATTCAGTTCAAACAAATTACATAATTAACTATTAATATTTTTTTGTATGTTTCAGATTTATTCTAAGCAGCCAAGAAGATTATAACTATGAGGTCAAGCTTTTACTTACTCCTCGCAGTAGCCGCTTTGGCCTCAGCTTCAATCCCCGCTTCAGCGATAGTAAACAGTGCAGACCCAGCAAGGCAACGTAGATCCCTAAAGGTCGCAGCTAAGATCCCAGTGATAAAAAAGATTCACGGTATCTCAAAAACGCATTTCGCAAAAATCCCAGTTATCGGCCACCTCTTCGCTGGCCACTCTAACCCAGAGATACCCCATATCGGTACCTACCCGATCTGGAAGGTCCACAGATACCACGGCATCTCTCTGCAGCCTGTGCCTTACCCTGGAGAGACAATTCCATCAACTCTCCCCATCCCACCGAATCACCATGGTGAAGCTCCTTCCATCGTGAACGTGCCAGACCCGAACTACATCCCAGTGGATGCCCCACAACCCCCAGCAAACGAATATGGCGTCCCAGCTAGTGCACCTGAACCGGCACCTTACCCGCCAGCACCTTACCCAGAAGCACCTTACTCAGCGCCCGTTCCTTCAGCTCCGTACCCCCCATTGACTTCTAGAGATCCCAGAGGGCCTGTATCCACTGTGGAAACCCATTCGGCTCATTCGAATGAGTTCTTTAGCCACGGAAGCTTTGAAGGTGGAGCAGATTTGTCACACTTGCAAACTCTTCTACCTCCTGAATTGTTCAGCAAAGTCCAGCATTACGCATCAACCCCGGGAGGACAAGAAAGAGTAAATGCAATTTTAGGAATCGCCAACAATGCTAAGAAACTTAAATTCAATGCCGCACACTCCATTCAAGGAATGTTTCAGAAACTTTTTGGAGGAGCTGGAGGATCTACTGATGTAGCTTTGAGCAGTGGTACATGGACGAATATTCCTGAAGTCTACCCCGCACATCAAGGAATCTTTAACAAGTTCAAGCCAGTTGGAACCGGAATATCGGGAAGTTTATTGCCCACTCTTCCCGAAGTACCTTCTCTTCCGGATATTCCAGGATTGCACGCTCTACCACCAACACCTCATCTTCCCCACATCAATTTGCCGGATATCAGTCATCTGTCTACCCATGGACTGGGAGGAAGATATGTCAGCATTCAGTTTCCACATGCTCCTGCAGTTCCACATTCTCACCCTGAGGAATCATATAGCCCACCTTCACTAGCTCAGCAATATGGTCCTCCCACTCACCAATACAGTGCCCCCGCTCAACAATACAGTGCCCCCGCTCAACAATACAGTGCTCCCGCTCAACAATACAGTGCCCCCGCTCAGCAATACAGTGCTCCCGCTCAACAGTACAGTCAACCCGCTCCAGAAATACCTGCAACCTCATATGGAACTCCAGTAGGGCCGGTTTACTCCTATCCTCAATCTTCGGGCAGCTCGACTTCCTCTTTCTTCCAAGGTCCTCAGCAGTCCTATGGCACTCCTGACGCCTCTTTCGCAGCCTCCGAGACTGAGGAGCATTTCGAGGGCAGGGAGGGAGAGGTAGGAGATAGTGACACCCAGCTACAAGTTCCTCTGAAGACCACGAAGCTTCACAGAGTTGAAGACTCACAGCCTCTACGCCGCGGTGCAGCACTCAGAGCATACCTTGACTCCCAGAGAGGATTCAAACCTTCCCACCAGGACCTCAATCAACAAACCGGTGAGTAATTACTGAATTTACAAAGCAAATAATACTTGATTTGAAAATTAAATATTTCATCTTTAAAATTGTTAAATGAGGGTTTTTGAATTGAAGAAAGAAGTACAATGGTGGATAATCATGTTTAATACCCAATATATCATGATAATCAACAAATACCCCCGTCGCAGCAGACCTTCGTACTTAGCGAATTTCCAATGGAATTTCAGGTTAATTTCTTCCCCATAAAAACACCATAGGATCGAGTATGTAGGTTTTCTACCATTGGGTGTTGTTAGAAATCTAAGTTAATCAATAATTGGTGAATGTAAACACAAAATTGTATCAAACACTGGCAATTTTTTATTTTCCCCATAAACCCCATGGGGGTGAGGATGTAGGTTTGCCGCCATATGGGTTTTGTAAGCAAGTATAAGTTAAACCTTATATAGATAATGTACATACCAAATTTGATTAAGTTATGTCAATAAATAAGCAAGATATTAGGGTTTTCTTGATTTCCCATAAAATAACATGGAAAACACATATTTGGATTTGCCCCGTAACCAGTTATGCTATGATAAAAATTCAAAATACCAAATTGTGTTTTTTTTAAGCTCTTTTAAATGGTTTCAGTTAAAATTTATGAATTTTAAAAATTAAGGTCCAAAAATGCAAAAAACCCATTTTTATCATTCTGCACGAAATCAGCCTGTTTTTTGTTCTCTCAACTGTACCAAAACCGATTCTTTATTGTCCTAGGACTGAAAAATCATCTGGAGAATTTTTTAGGTCCTAGTACTGAAAAGTCAGCTGTTTGCTATGTAATTCATTTATTAATGTTGAGGAGCAGAATTTTGAAATTCAAACGTTATAAAGAGCATTGTTTGTAAATAACATAAATGTAAACACTGCATATTACTAAATTTGTAAATATAACCTCGAAAATACATCTTTATAGTTAATATTTTAATGATCAAAAGTCTAATTTCGCATTATGATAAAAAACGTTGTTCATCACTCGGAGCAAAAGTGTCTTTTTGATGCTTAATCGTTTTTAAAAACTCGGCTGCGCCTCTTTTTTAAAACACGATTACGCACCAAAAAGACCCACTTTTGCTCCTAGTATTGAAAACTACTATTTTGACCCCTTTGAAACCCCATAAAACCCCGTTCCCATAACCCGACAATGCTGGTTCGCGAACTCATGAAAATAGACCTGGTCTTACACCTCCATACCAAATTTAATCAAAAACTGAGGTCCCCTTCAAAAGTTATCAGTACCACGGACACATAGATATATAGATAGATAAATATATGAAAATGAATGAATGGTGTTTTTGGCTTCTGGGGACCTCAAAATGAAAAAGCAAAGTGGTCCCGGGCTTAGGTCTTACCATGGCTACTACCGTAATAGCGTATTCCCTATAGGGAAATTCGCTACAATATACGGGGTGTCCGTTGTACGTCGCCAAACTTTATACTCGTAAAATGTTTAATTGGGTTAAAATATGCAAGAAAGTTGATATGAAGGTATATCCTAAAATGCATATCTACCGAGATATCCTCCATTTTGTACTATCCCTTTAACATATTTTTTCGATGACGGATTGTTTAGTAAGTTCATATGTGATATAGATATTTATTATACCAATGGCCATTTTAAATTTCTAAACCAACATAACTTAACACAGGTAAATTTTATCAAATTTTGCAAGTCGCAAAAAAGTTGGCAAATGGAATTACCTAACCAATGATACAAAAAATGTAAGGATCTAACAATAAATAACGTAGTATTGCAATTTTCTGAAAAATAAAGAATTGATTTTGCATTTATTTTGCAGTAATTCATGTAAATTATGGTTATTTTAATAGAAAAATCACATTAACTCATCAATAACACATTATTCGTTGTCACATCCTTACAAACTTGGTATCATTCTTTATATAATTAAAATTGTCAACTTTTTTGTGTTTCGTAAAATATTGTTAAATTTATCGTTTTTATGATATTTTAGTTTAAAAATTCAAATGACCACCACTTTGGAATTTTACTTAGAAAAAACATTTTTTAAATAAATATTATGAAGGTAAATACCCTGTATATACTGACTCTACTCAAATTTTATGGTTGCAAAATTTATTTAAAATTTATCAATTTTTATTCTACATATTTTAATCTTGTTCCTTTGCTTTCGATTTTTTTGAATTTTTTGATTCAGATTTTGGCGAAAATGAGTAAGAAGCACCTTAAATAAAACGTTTTGTATTAAAAATCAGTACAAGTGACCACAACAAACTATACGAACCACTATACAATGTGACATGACTAATTCAAATATTAAAATCTAATACAAACTCAATGTTAGCTCTAAATTAAACACATCTTTTTTAATGTATGTTACTGAATCCACAATAACGTACGTAATAATAATACGTTAAACAAATTTTTTAATAGAATGTTTTTTTAATACTTTAATGGACAATCCCTTTTAAAATTCTTTAGTGAAGACTGTCACAAAAATTACGTTCAAACTTTATTTCAATTAAGTTAGAAGGATCATAATCAGGTATAGGTTCGTAGTTAGTTTTGTTGTAAAACAGACAAAACAGTTACTTAACGTTTCATTTATTTGTGGTTCTACTGAACTTTGATGTACTTGTTAACAAACGCATTTACTCATACTAAAACTAGGTTGGTGAGTTAAAAACGAAAACATTGTTTCATAATTGCGAGAAATTAAATTTTCATGTTTTGTTTCAGACAATGAAATCAACGAAGAAAGCCAGGACTAGTCTACAAGTTTTTCTAAATACCTTTTTGCCAAAAATCTGACGAAATAATTTTACTGTAAAAATAATTATGTAAGCAAAAACAAAGTTTAGGTTTGATTGTTTGATATAGAAATATTTATGCTTTGTAAAAAAATTCAATATTTTAACAGATTTATTTATTAGTTATATTTCTTATTTATTTATAAAATATTTTATAACATGTTATTTATTTTGGTAGTCTATCATTCGCTAGAATGACTAGTGTAAACTCTAAGAGTGCTCAAAGCTGTAATTAAAATAATAAAATATCAACTTTTAATCTCCTCTTTACTTACCCTCCCCTAAATCTTTCAAACCTTAAACGAAACTTTAAGGTATATTTTTTACAAATATTTGTAACAAATTGGATGCGTTAAAAGATAATGTTCAAACCATCTGAAAGTTGTAATTACTATTATACAATACACTACGCACCTTATATTTTCAAATACTTCAATTAGGATAGTAATAAATAGCGCTAAACTTTGATAAAATGCATCAAAATCCAAGTCATTAGGTAATATTTTTTGACAGAAATTATGCAATTTAAACAATTAAATAACATATATAATGCTAATGAATTGTTTCCGTTTTGAGTTTATATCTTACTTTTACATGATAGTAGGTTGGCTAGCTTGCATATCCCCCACGTATTCCGAATGTTGATTGCATTTCTCTCAATTATTCAGATATTGTAATGGATTTTCCTATCCTAGAGGAATTTTGTTTCCGCATTGACTCCACAACTGCCCGCCTCTGGCCGGAAGGGAAATCCGCTAAAGCTCTTTCTACCTCAAATATGAAAGTCAAAATTAAGAAATACGGTTTCCTATACATTCCTTTTTTTGTATCTCAGTATCTAGGTTGAAAATAAATTTTAAACAATTTTAAAAATATTTGATTGCATGTGGATTAGTTTATGTTTTACGAATGAGTAGGCACTATAGTATGAATAGAGCGGGCTGTAGTTGTAGGAGTAATTATTTTAAATGTAAATAATGCGTTACTGGGTTTATTTATTCCACCTAGATTAACATTACGTGTTGGTTCAAATGCAAATTTATAAGAATTTATGCAAAAATATTTCATATTGTAACCACGTACATGACTGCATTAGTGAAAACGTGGAACCAAGTAATTTGATTTTATGATTTGTGAACCAATGGTTGGGTTCTAATTTCCTTTGTAGCCATTTAATCCTTAACTAAAATTACATTTCATGACTGGTACTTATTTTAAAAGACATAGATTTGTATTTTGTTTAATTCTAACCATGTATAAACCAACGTAGGTATAACCCAATGTTATAGAAAAGTGACAGTAAACATGTATAGTGAAAACTTGTTGTTTTTAAAAATAAGTATGTGCCTAACATGTAGAAAAATATAGTTAAAATTGTTTACTATTTTAAAATCACACAAGATTTGATCATTTCAATTTTAAATTAAAAAAAGAGACCGGAGGTATATAAATGAAATTTTTATTGTTAAGCCTCCCACAAACAGCCAAATGAACAATGGACTCTACAATCGTACATTTTTTACTTACAGATATGTATGTTTAATTTACAAGGTAACACCGTTTGTCTCTATGAATAAAGAAAGTAAAATAATACCATTCGAAAGGAAACGTTTTGCAATTCAACAATGACAAACGTTAGCCTCGAGGGAAGACCCTAACCGCAACAAGACTGGTCAGAAACGAAACAACCTTCATCCACACACATCGACCGCGTCGGTCAAAGAGGGAAAGTCGGAGCCAAATAAACAGTAGAAAGTATGCGAAGACGAATAACAGGTGATTCGGATCCGACCTCTTCCGCCGTATTAACTCTTCCATTAGTCCGTGCGTAATGGCAAGTGGCGAGGGGCAGTGGTGGGGGTAACAGGACCGGCCGGGGTCGATCAAGTGGCGAACCGGGTAACACCAGGAGCGGTCGGTTCTGGCCAAGTCTTGCCAAACTTTGCAACATCTGTGGATGTCCACTAATAAAAAGAGAGAATCAAAGAGTTTACAAAAATTGGCATAAGAAATAATAACACAACAAAAACTTCAGTATATAGTACACCTCACAGTTTCAATTATACAATTTAAATCTTGCTACCAGGGAATTCCGTTTCCTATCTTTTTAAAGATCACCTTATGAATAAAAACTAATGCCAGAAATTATAGAGCGATAATTTAATTGAGAAGTAATACAACTGATTAAGAAATGAAATGAAATGAAACAGTGCTTTATTTTTCAATCATAACATTGAGTACAAAATGCTTTCAGAAAAATTAATATGCCAAATTAGCTAAATTAATTAATAACTTAAACAAAATAACTTAAACGAAATTCCTATACTTAACATATTTTTCAATGCTTTTTGACAACAACATTTCACTGCACTGGTGCAGCAATAGTCCAATGGACTGTCTGCTGGGTTGACAACAATAATGAATGTAATTGTTTTGTAACAAGTAAACACACATGAACATACCATAAATCATCAGTAAAATGTAAATATTAATATTAATACAGTAATTCATATTTATTTATTTTTTACGCATATTATGAAAATATAAAAATAAGCATATTTAAAGTTAGTGGACCAACTAAACCAAGAAACCATTTTTGAGGATGGCAAAATCTATATGTTTTCATTTAATTAATACAACTGATTAATTGAAGACGTTTCAAAACGCCTAAGAAAATATTTTAGACCTTTATAAATATGGAAAATAGGGCTGTTGGAAAAAATGGAGTAGAGACTTTTAACTTACACAAATGATAAAGAAAAGTTGCCACTTTTTTTTAGCTTATGTAGGCTCCAATTATAAAAAAATACCCCCGTCCCAGCAGACCTTTGTACTCGGCAAATTTCAAATGTGACTTGGTATTTTTTATCTTCCCCATATACACCTTGGGAATGAGGATGTAGTTTGCTGCCATGGGGGTGTTGATAATTCTTCCCAGATCAGATGCATGCTAAATTGTAACAAATTACAGGCATTTTTTACTTTCCCCATATTTTCCTTATATTTATACAAGTATATAACATGTTTATATACATTAATAAAAAAATTTATTTTTCGTTTCTAGAGACCTCAGAACCAAAAAGTAACATGGTCCCTGGCTTAGGTCTTACCTTGATTACTACCGTAATAGCGTATACCCTATAGGGAAATTCATTAAAAAAATAAAAGAAACAGAATCAGCGTAATCAAGCTTAAGTGACAGGAAATCTTTTTAAAACCTAAATTTATAAATAGGCTAAATAAGTTTTTTAGGCATTTACATTGTCTAAAAGGTAAAACAGAGTATTGTAAATAATTTTATGATAGCCAAATTCGTTTTATAAATAATTGAGAAACTGAAATTAAATGTTATGAATATGATTATTAAAATAATAGACAAGGACTTAACAAGGTTCTAATGAAAACTTTAATTTTTTACATTTCTTGACTTCAACATATTAAAGCTGAATTGATATCCTAATGACCAAATATGACAAAGTTTTAACTTAATGGGGAACTGTCACTATTTTTCCCGATTTAATTACAAATTTAATTACTTTTCCCTGTAAGCATTGATGGAAAACCGGAAGCTTTATACCATCGTCTGCATTAGTTCTGAGAACCTTATATTCGCGAACGGAGCCACTTTCATTCGACTGGTTGGCGAGAAAGCGATACTGTATGACATGCGTAATATCATTCGCGATTGCACAGCTACTGTGGGCGACGCGTTAGTCGTTAGTCGATGATTTACACCATCCGACAACGACTGCGCAAATGCAACTAACGACTGGATATTTACGTTTGGTAATGCCGCCTTTTGTGACCTTAGAAGGGCATTCAGTATACTTGAATGTCAGTTGACAAATACTGGCAAAAGCTTGGCTGTAGGTTGGGAATTAAAAGTGTATCAAACATAAACTTAATTTGACAAACCTAGATAATCAATATAACTGTATTTTACTTGCCAATTTATTAATACAATAACCTTTTTTGACAATTAACAACTGTTTATTGATTATCAATGTTTTTTGTGGGAGCTTGAAGATAAACTAAAGCAAATTTATGTGGATTTTATACCCCACGTTAGAGTATTAACTTATCAAAGCACTGTTTTATAGTCTTAACAAAATCTGAAATTAGATTCACAGCTCACCAGTAACACTTTAATTATATTTATTTTCTCTTGAAAACTAAACAGTAGGCTACAGCATCCAGCTAATCTAAATCAATAAAGTTGTTGTTGTTATTGGTGGATAAGGAGACCCCGGCCAAACCACTAAGCACGTCTGCCTCTATCGGGCATTTTGGGCAAGTCCCTGGAAGGATGGGACATTGACGAAAGAGGAAGGGTGACGGGACATCATACGGCCGCCTGACCATTTGTGGGAGGGTAGGGGGGGGGGCAACTCCCGTGCTCCTGGGACAACAGATTTTCAGGTTCAAACATTCGGTCTGCTCTGCCCTCAGAACGGCCAACCGACTGTCCATTGATGTTCCAGCTAGGGGTGTCTCCATGCCCGCAGCACGTACTTAGCCCCCCGCTGTCTAGATGAATGGATCATGAAGGAAGGGAAATTGTCATAGTTTACAGCCAAAAGACTTACCAAATGTTATGACAACTTCGTTTGCTATACCCAACTATATGTTGCACAATGCTGCTGTGCAACTTGTATAAACTAGTTTAAAAGTTGCCCTGGGTCAAAAATAAAGTATTAAGAAGTAGAAAAATAATTCTCTCTTTAACTCCCTCTTTATTTTGAAACAAAAAATATTAATAGGATTAATTATAAAATAAGACATAGTTTTTATTCAAGTGAAGCAAGTAAGTAAATGTGTGTTTGGGTTAGCGGGTTTCTAGCTACCAGGTTTTGTACCTGTTAACCCTTCGGAACAAATGTCTTGATTTTGAAATAGGCTACAGCTGCGAGGAAAAATGCATAAACCCAGTTTTTTTTACCTCACTCGTTCTAAGCATCAACTAAAGCCATAGAAGATTAGTCAATGTTTTCTATTAGTAGACTTAAACTAACACTGTTAATTTATTTTTTATTATTTCTTTCTATTTCCAAATGAAATTATAAATTTCCAAATGAAATTATAAATTAATTTCATTTGGAGAATTTATATGCTGTAATTTTTTATTTGCTCATTTAGTTTATCTATAATTTTTTTACAATTAAAAAAATATTAAGGTAATTTTATACTATTTTTTCTATGATTTTTGATGTCCCTTAAATAATTTTCCATAATCAAATTTGACTAGACAAATTTATTTGTCAAGAAACGTAAATGAGCGGTTTAAAACTTTTAGTAATTTTGCATAATCCTAGCGAGTTTACATTGCTTTAATTTATTATTATAATAAATTATAGAGTAAAGTGTTTGGTAATTTTTAAATCCTTTTATGTTCATGTTGAATGAACATAAAGGGCGTTCTCTGGGTGATAACACTCTCATACATTTTCTCCTTCATAAAGTGCTCGGTACGAGTGTAATTAATATTCACTCGAGTTTAACTTGTATGAGAAAAGGTAGTCTTCAGAGAACTTAAGAAAATTTAGGAACTAATGTTTAAACATGAAAATATCTTTGAAAACAAGAAATGAAAATAAATAATACCGGAAATTGTGTTGGTAAGAGGATGAGGGACGAGTGGCTTATTTAAATAATCTTTACGGTCGACAACATGATATTGACCCACTTGAGTGAGATACAACTAACTGCTTGGCTTTACTGCACTCTACTGCAAGTTGGCGAATTAGGAATGCGATTCACGTTCCATTGTAGTCACAGATTTAAAGTTAAATGAAAAATGTTTTGTATCCAATCTCAAGTTAGTGCAGTGGAGAACGGAGTGGTGTTAAATCTTAATATATGACGATATTTCAGCAATTTATTGTTTTCAAAATACAGTATTGCTTAGAAAAGAAAATTAAAGAAGTTTTTTCTACTTTAATGTCCTTTCATACTTCCAGAACTAACTCTTTTTATTTTACGTCAAATAATTTTATCCAATAAACAATTTTATTGGATGTCAACTATTACGTTGACATCCACCACAATATGTTATCAAATGCGGTTAAATCTAATATTGTCTCTTAAGTATGTAACATCACAATTTGAGTTAAATTTATTAACAAACATGAGCTACAAATATATTCCTTATATTACAAACAGAAAGTAAAAATGCGAGGAGAAATGTGATAGAAATACATGAATAAAGAAAGACATTTTATGGGTGCCACGCGACAAACAGGCTTAACCCATGCTCTCCGGCCAGAGTGTGGAGCAAAAAGTTGTACTTGAAGTGGTCTCATTGATCCCCCGAGTCTGGTACTAGCTGTTAGGACCTTGACGTCCATTTATTTTACTACCATCACCGAGTTATATTATAAAAATGCGGTGTACTAACAGAAGATAAATAAATAAAAGTGGAACATATAGTTAATATTAAAAAGTTAACATATAGTCAACAGTAAAAGAATTATAGAAATTATAGGAAATAATAATTCAGATATGTGAGTTCACCACAATTAACAAAATACCAATTTTATTGGCAAATATAAATGTTATATCAACATTATATGATAAAAGATATAAATTCGAATGATTTTTAAAAATGCCAAAATAAAATGTAATCAAATTTAAACTGAATAAACTGTAGCTGTGGTAGAATAAATAAGTATTACGTAATGTCCAATGAATAAAATTTAGTTTAGCTACAACATGAATTAATTAATTAATTCATTAATATGATTAATTCATAATACTAATTAGAATAATTAATTCATAGATTAATTATTCTAGATTACTATAGTTAACCTTTTACAGTTGACAATAAAAAGTACATGTTGAAATTAGTGAACCTCTCACACATTTAAAGTGGCAAAAGTTGTCATAATCAATAAAATAAGAAACCAGTAAAAGGCCTAAGATGAAATGAAAGCCCTCAACTTTAGTCAATTTAAGCAACTACGAATAATTTTACATCTAATTTATTTTATGCAACAATTTATGACAAGGACTTATGTAAATATTTCGCTTCGAACGTTACTATTTGTCTCAATGTTTTTTACTAAAGCTAAATAATTTTTAATACCTTGGCTGTGATGCAATAACTCATTTACACTGAAACATATATTACAGTATACAAGTTGTTTAAAGAGAACACTGTATATCCTCTGAGGTAGGGTTTGTGGTAAGGGTTTCTAATACCCACAGTTGGTTTGGTTAACCACGGCTTTGCTTGATATTATTAAGAATGAATTAATTGAAATTTTTAAAGTTTTTTGAAGAGTTTCTAATAAATAATCAGTTATGCTTATTAATATTCATTAATTATTTTAGGTATTACGAATCCTGTAACATTTTGAATGATGTAAAATAATGATGTCTCATGTGAAGCCAATGATTAGTTAATTGATTTTAAAGAATTAATCTCAATCCCAAAAATTATCAATTTGAAGTTATATTGTGTAAGTTAAAATTTTATTTTGAGGATTCCATTTGAAAAGTGTAATTGAAGTTTAAATGTTTACTAAATTTACTGTCTATCATCAGAATGACATTACTAGAAGTTTAAAGGTTGTTTTGGTCCTTGATTATTTTGAAACAAAAACAAGTAATCGTATAGTAAAAAAAGATAAAAACCCATCGCATTTTGTAAATAAAAAAATTTCATTGAACTGCTACAACAATGTGTTGTTTATTCGGGTCAAGAGGTACGAGTAGCGGCAACCAACTTATCATTGTAATCCTGTGAAATCCCAGTGAATCCACGCTGCTCATAAATTGAGACTAGAATCAAAAATACATGACTAACATGAAAATTTAGTGTTGGTAAAAAGTCGAATAGGATGAGACAAGTATGTATTGATGTACGATGTAGCAGGGATCTATGTAAAGAGGGTAAAATTGTGAGAAACCAATAATGATTCATTACACATTAACACATTTGTATTTAGAAAGCATGGAAATGTATTATAAAAAACACTACTAGATTCCAATTAATTAGTTAATTATTTTACGCCGGTCTAGTTACTGTCTTACTTCATCTTCTTTATTGGATAAAATGAATGGATCTAACTGGAAACAAGGTTCTGTTGCATTCGATTTTTGGGATTCCATCCAACAGTGTTTTGTTTGGTACACTATGCTAAAATCGTTTTATAACCCTAAACATTATGGCTCATTCGTGAACCTACAAAACAAGTTACTTATACTACGGTAGGATTGACAATAACAGTGAACAAGCAGTTATGAGGAATGACCACTAATAAAGTGTAAAATGTATTTTATGTGAATTTCATGACAGAATAATTCAACTCTAATATTTAGCTATAAAATAAACTACTAGGCTCATAAATTGAACTATTATTTTTTTAACTAATAATATTCATAGTCAAAAGAAGTAGGCCTATGAGATATGGTTAAGTGCATTTAGTTAATTTATTAATTTATTCAATGAAAGATTGAAAATGTATTTTTTATTTTAATTTGATTTACTTGAAAGGACATATACATTTTATATGGTATTTTGAGATAAATGTAACAGTCAAAATAACCTCTTATTCCGTTTTAAAACTACTTAATAAGATTAATGCAAAGGGCAACTCCGACATTCTGATTGTCAAAGAGGACTGATGTTTAGATGAAACACTTTAGAGATTTAAAGATAACACGTTGTTGGGAGTGTTGGGGAATCGGGGAAACTCCACTTCGCTGCATAACTAACTTCTCCTGGCAAAAAAATGTTATCGTAGAAAAACACTTAAATGTCGACTATTCCTTCAAATAATATTAAAATATTTCTTTGAATTGATCCATAAATATATTTACCTTGTTGGTCCATGTATAAACAATTGATTGAGAAAATTTATTTTTATTCGCAAGTAAATTTGAAAATCTATGAATTATATCCATCAATTATCTATAAAATTATAAAAAATAGAAATTTACAGGAATCATTTAAAAGTAAACTTAGTATCTAGCTTTCCAGAAAAATGTGGGCTATATACTAAAGGTGCTATCTAGTTTGGGAATATTGCATAGTTCTTTAATCCTGTAAATCATGTAATTCGACCATTAATTAATTTAATTTGAATTAATTCGACCATTAGTTTAATACTTGCAAATATTTCAAATTATATTTTCTACAGTATACCCAGACAAGAAAATAAATAAATAAATAAAACAATAATAGGTGAAGGCAAATGGTCAATGTAATATTCCCATATCTTAAGAAAATATGTCAAGGAAACCAAATATTCCTTGACAGTGGGTTGTAAATTTAATGATGTATAAACTGTACGACCTCTCATGTAATAGTAAGCCACTATAATAATTTAACCCGAGCTTTTTCACACGCAAATTAAGCAAGAAAAAAAAATGAAACGAATCCTAACTTGATATTTTATGTAATATATTGCCCAAGTATAAAGTGCTCTGAAACATAATTTTAACAGTTTCTGTTCCAAGGTCATATTTAAAACATGGCACCATACAATATAGATTAAATATAAAACTTATAATGTTACTCTAGTTTTGTGCTTTTTATAAACTACAGTGACTATTATAGAACACCTTAACCGTATGTAAACATTTATTCACTCAGTCTAGTGCTACATAAGAGAGGTTGAGATTATGTTGGTGATAAACTATGGCTTTTGAACTACTATTTCAACGAAACAAATGGGAAGATTACATTGGCCATCTGCCTTCACCTATTATTGTAAAAAAATATTTTCTTATTTGGTGTTGTATTAGAAAATATCAATAAACTAAGTACTACAAATATTATGTTCTCTCGTTTTTATGTTAAAATAAATAATAAGTTACTAAGGGAATGATTGGTTTAAAGAAGTACTAATAATTGTAAGTAAAATCTTTATTTCACTACTAAAGAAACTTCTAAAAGTTTTATTTATCTTAACATCTTATCGTATTTACTTTTTATTAATAATTTTGTTCAAACCTAACTTACCAAAATCAATTTGAAATATTTGCTTTTGAATATATTTTTTCTCCTTTTTATGTTTAGTTGCCAATCAAAAGTTGATAGGAGCTGAAATAGCTGGTTCGACGGACTTTAAATAGATTTGACATGTATACATATTTTGACTTTGCTACATGACACAATGTATATTAAACTGTCATGCACATGTATATTAGACTGCAATTATTTTATTTTTCCATCCTAAATTGAAAGTAAATAGTGTTTCCAGGTTATTAATTAAAATTGCTATATGCTTTATTAGTTTTCAGTGTTTTATAGTTAATATAAGGCAAAATCTAAAACAAGTAAATTTTGCAAATAAATTTAAAAATTAGAATCACAATGACAGTTGTGATAGATCTCGGTCATCAAATTTGAAAACACAAAATAACTGAAAGACATACTCTTGTGCCAGTGAACGAGAAGAAGTTCCAATCCAATCGATCACATATCCAAGACGAGTAGCATGTTTGCATTTGCGTGTGAGTTGGAACAGGTTTGAGTAACAGGGCACTCGGCGGGCAAACACTCGACAGAACAGCGACCGTGTGGTAGGTGAGAGTAAACAAATGCACACTCACACACTCACACACACTCACACAGGGTGACCCGGGATCATCAGTTTCACTTTTATTTAAGGCGGGCCGGTAACCCTGATCTTTGTCCCGTGTTATGCCTGTCATGCAGCTGCGGGCATCCTAAACTATCAAAGGCGCTTTCGAATCCCTTGAATAATTCATTTGGATGTCCTGACTCGGACGTGCAGCGTCTCCTTTTCTGCGGGATTGTCACGGGAAAATATAGATCATGACTTGTTTCCGGATGGCCGGAGTCCAAGAATGTTCAGCGAGGATGCGAACCAGTTCGGTTTTGGAAGCTCCTCCGGACAGTAACTGCACCCTTGTGGTTACACGTAAAAGGTGGTTTGGAATCTCTAAACCTATCATTCATTTATCTTATTATTTAAGGTAGTTTAGAAAAAATAATACGAGAGCGAAGTTATCATGGGTAGATCATATTATATCATAAAAAATATTAAGAAATAAGGTTAATTCCAAACACACTATGTTTAACGACAAATATTCTTATTTATCCTCATTCTCATGTAAAGTATTGATTATTGTATTTATATTAAAAATGTATGTCCGACTAAATATAATAAAATAATTGCACCCTTGCAAGAACTTTGGTTTACTTTACAATATGTGTACCTTATTAACTTATGCAGAAACGGAGACAAGTATTAAAAAAAATTTCGCTTAATATGGCCTGATCATCACTATTGTTAAATTATAGTTTAAACTAGTGGCTCATAGGGGCAAAAGCCCCTAATCATAAAATCAAAATAGCATGAACCATAGCGTATTACCATTTCTTCCACTACGAGGGTTCCAGAAAATTTAATTTTAATTTGCGGTATATAATATTTTAACAATACCGTTTGAACAGACCATTCGCCCATAAGTACTCTTATAATCCTGTACTATTAGGTTACCCGTTTGTAAATGCTCTATTTTTCTGTTGTTAAACTTATACCGATATATGAAAAATAAGTTTTGAAAGAAATCATAGTCGCTTCATTGGGCTATGACGGCTTTTTAATATATAACATGGAAAAACGGCAATGAAAACAAAAACCATGACGGATGTTCAGCACCCATTTCAGAGTCAATAAACTTTCAATACTTTGTATCATACCCATTTCATTGTCTAGTTTGTCCTAAAATTGAATTAATTTTTAGCTCCTGTCAGTTTTTTTTTATGTTTTAATCACCAAATTTAAACACAGCACCTCAAAGTGCATCTTCACTTGCTGTCAATATTCGTCCCTCCTAATCAAAACTCTTGATTTAGTGTAAACAAAGCAGATTTTTTTTTTTTTAAACCACTATGGAGAATATTTAAGGAGAACCTTTCAGAAAATGATCATTCTTATATATTTCCCATTTTATTGTGAAGTTTTTTACCTGCTGCATTTTCCGCTAGTAGGCCTATGTAGGATAAACGTCTTTGATTTTAACTCGTATTCTATAATCCTACAATTTATGAAATGACTAAAAGGTTTCTGGAAAAATTCTGCTAAGAGAATACCAAAACTTCACTACACTTTAAGCATCAATTAATGTGTCATCGGCATTCAATATGATCATTTGACACTTTTCGTCTTAAAATAAAACAAACACATGTTTTAATGGAAATAATGTAGGTGTGTCTCAAACCACAATTCATCGCCCATTGCATCTCGTATCACGATCAGAACGCATTTTATGATTTGCATACACGCTCAGTTTTTTTTTACAATTTAAATTATGGTAACAACAGTAAAATCAGCAGTCAATTTGTAATAGTATGTAAGGCTGACTCTCCTAGTAGAATTTTTAGTAGCTCAAAGACACAAAACGTCTTATTATAGGCCTAGTATTACCACTCTAGGGTTAATTTTAGCGAATTTCCCTATAGGGAATACGCTATTACGGTAGTAGCCATGGTATGACCTAAGCCCGGGACCATGTTACTTTTTCATTTTGAGGTCCCCAGAAGCCAAAAACACCGTTCGTTCATTTTCATATATATGTATATATATATCTATATATATATCCATATATATATGTGTCCGTGGTACTGATAACTTTTGAAGGGGACCTCCGATTTTGATGAAATTTGGTATGAAGGTGTAAGACTAGGTCTATTTTCATGAGTTCGCGAACCAGCATGATCGGGTTATGGGAACGGGGTTTTATGGGGTTTCAAAAGGGTCAAAAATGGGTTTTTTGCATTTTTGGAGCATAATTTTCAAAATTCAACAATTTTAACGAAAATCATTCAAAAGAGCTTAAAAAAACAAACAATTTAGTATTTTGAATTTTTAACTTAGCTTAACGGGTTACGGAGAAAATCCAAAAATAGGTTTTCCATGTTAATCTTATGGAAAACCAACAAAACCCTGTATCTCGCTTATTTAATGGAATAATTTGATAAAATTTGGTATGTACATTCACTTGGTAGGGTTCAACTGATATTTGCTTTCTTCACCCACACGGCGGCAAACCTACGTACTCAACCCTATGGGGTTTATGGGGAAAATGTAAAGAACACCATAACTTGATAATATTTGGTATATACATTCACTAGGTATCGTTTAACTGATATTTGCTTACAACACCCATATGGCGGCAAACCTACATACTCACCCCCATGGGGCTTATGGCGAAAATTAGAAAGTGCCGAGTATAGATATTTTTTATATTTACCTTGTGTAACTATTACATTTGCTAACAAAACTAACAACATCCCATGGCAGCAAACCTACATACCCATTCCTATGGTGTTTATGGAGAAAATACTACATCTCAAGATCGATTGGAAATTCGCTGAGTACGCAGGTCTGCTGCGACGGGGGTATTAGTCATTTGGCTATGAATAGTTCTTCTCAATATTATCATCTGTCTCTCGTTTTAAAATAAACCAAAACATATGTTTCAATGTACACAAAGAAGACCTTTCTCAAATCCCCATGCTATTCTTAAGGAGGACGCTTTACTATATTTCTCCTTTCCTTGTAACTCTATGGATACGCTTTATGGGACTGAAACCTTTAGTTTGAGACCCCTACCATCTTCCTGCGATTTGTAAAACGCTCACAATTTTGCCCAAGAAATTTCGCACAGAACTATATATATAGATTGCTTCTCTTGGTGTGAATTATTTTGTTATCTTCACTCAATGTTATCATCTGTGTCTCATTTTGAAATTAAACCATAACACATGTTCTAATGTATACAAAGCAGACGTTTTTCGAATCCCCGTGCTATTCTTATGGAGGAAGTTTTACGGGATTTCTCATTTCCTGTTAACATTATGGACACGACGATAGTTTTCCCTCGTGCACTTGACCGAGACCTTTAATTTGAGACCCCTCCCATCTTCCTGCGATCTATATAACGCTCTCAATTTTGCTCAAGAAATATCGCTTACAGAATTATATATATAGATTAAGTCAAAGATTAAGTGTTAAAACCGTTATTTCAATTATACAATGTTTAAATAAAACTATTTCCTTTGTGATGATTTACTTTAAAATCCGTAGAAATCCGTTATAATGTTTGGCAGGCTGGCTCCTTAGTATTGTTTAGATTACTCTGGAGATTTAATCATGAGTAAAAAACTACTGATAAAGCCCACTTCAAAACTATTTCAAACTCTTCTTGATAACCCATTGTTGAACTAAATGTTGGGGTGCAACATCCTAAACATTACACTTAATTCCCAGAAGACTACTCCAATCCCTTCATTTACGATTGTGTTTTGGTCAAAACGTCTTATACTCTATTTCCTCTAAGGACAACGTTTGATATCAGCGAAGACTGAATAATATGAAATTATCCATCAGCAAAGCCAAAAAGTCTCACATCGTGTGTGCCATCTTGGCCCTTTTTTTTTGGAGGATATTTCCGAACAGTATACTATTAACTTATTCCAACACTGCGTCTAGCCTAAAAAGTAAAATTTCTTAACTTGTTCCTTGTCAGATTTACATCTATCGGATCTTTTATTACTGGCTTAAACCTTGAACATCGGGCATTCCCTCACAAATATCAGTCGTCCTTTCACTTCTAGATCTGAATCGAAATTATGTGGATTGCATTATGCACAATGCAAGAAAGCCGTTTTTATTTCAACCACCATAAACCTCTATTATGTTGCAAATTGTTGCCCAATCGAAGCTTAGACAGAGAGTTAAAAATTGAAGCGTTTAGTATAAGTACCAGGTTAACCGAGCCTTGCTCGTTGGTCTTAATTCACTTTTGTTATAGTGTCATGGTAATCAACCTATTGAATCTACACCAGACTCTTCACAGTTAACACTATTAAAAAGCTGCTTAAAATAAATTTTCCTTTATTTTTGTTTACTTTTAGTTGTTATTTCGTTACCAAAATAGCAACCCATAAGACCAATGTTAAAAATTACGATTTTTAAACTTCAATTTAGACCAAATTCGATTTTTCCTGGGATTGAGGCTGATTCTAAACTTATTTTTTGGGGAAAACACTCTTAAATGCAAAGTTTAAACCAAATCTACCGGCCAGATTTCGAGATCGTGGAACACACATCCCTTCAGACATCGCTCGTATTATAGTATAAGATAACATGTATCTACGCCTCTGAGGAAAGTTTTGGTAAAAATCGAAAAGTAACTCGAACTATTTTGATAGATAATTTTTTTTAACTTGTTGTTCATCAATTGCGATACCTTATTTGGGTCCTAATATGAGTAAAATGAGTAGAATAAGCTAATGTCTTATGATTTATCGCTAGCCACGCCTACCCAAGTATCAGATATAAAAAATTATTATGCATTCAAAAGTAGAGGGAATCATTATAATACCCTTTATATAACAATTTTTGTTTGAAAAATAGTAAGTATGGTAAAAATAGTAAGTATCTTAACGTTAAATTAGTTTTAGGAACATCACTCCTTATTAGGATATTTTTGTTTTATATTGGGAAGTAAATACATTTATTTAAATACACAGTGTACTATATTAAATCATAAATTGAAAGTAATTCTAATACTGCATTCAAAGTGAATTGTTACTTTGCAATCTGAAGTAAACGTATTCAAGAATATAACAAATATGAATAACTTGCTGACATTTACCAGTGCTTCGAAACGGTAGGGTAATAAAATTACAATGCCAACCCTAGGAATTTTTTGTCCTTCAGGTGAGCTCGTTCACTACGCTTACTCGCATCAAGTATATCATATCTTTTAGGTTTGTATTATTAATCTTCAGTCAATAATTTAAATGAGAACAGCTCTTTATAAATAAATACTTCTAAAAGTAATCTCTAAAATGCTGCTTCCATATAAATTAAGTATTAGCTTTAAAGACGTGTGGGGAGGACCGCAATGGAGGTTGGAGGATCCATCAAAATGAAGTTTTTACGCCAAGAGCTTTCAATCAAGTATATGTTTGTAGGACTTTTGACTTCAGGGAATGCTTCAACAACTTGAGTGTTACATAATGCATTCAAAACCCAACTTCCTTTTATAAAAATATAAAATCAAATGCTACCATATCTAAAAATTACCTATTAAGAATATCATACACTTGCTATACCTAAGTTCATCATAACATTGCAATGCAACCCGAGGAGTTTTTTGCCCTTCAGGTGACAATACATGGGGGATTATAATATTATCCCCGTGGCAGCAGACCTTTGTTAATTCTAATTTTATTTATTCAAAATTATTCGTCCAAGATGCACTAAGATAGCTCAGTGAAAAATGCATTCTATCAAACAAAATATCTTGAACTGGCATCTTACCGTAAAAATTAATTATAGTTTAGTGTTAGGAAACGACAGTTTAAAATAAAAAATAAATTATTAAATTCAAATAACTTTTATCCTGGCTTAATAGAAACGAAATAAGATATCAATAGAATAATAAAAGAGAGTACACCATCATTTATTTTACTTTAATGTGGTATTTTATTACAACAGTAGATAAAGTATCCATGGTTACATTTTGGCCATTCAAAATTCATAGTTCTATGAAAACATTATATCACTAAATTTTAATTTTTTAATACTTATTAAAAATAATACTTGTATACAAACTTATGTCAATTTATGAATTTTAAAATTAAAAAAAATATTTATAATGAGAACTCATTATAGTAAACACAACCATGAATAATCATGAAAAAATTTTTAGATACCCAAATATTCAAGACAGAAGGAAACAGAAGAAACAAATTCAATTACATAACACAACCATAAACACGAAGCACCCTGAAAATATTTAGTTCATCCAATTCAATGTGTATTACAACATCTACATCGTAATTGAAAATTGTTGGCGATTTAAAATTGTGCTCTGTTTAAAATATATGAGTATCATCAATTTTTTGAAGTTGAAACACTATAAACACTATAAAGAAAAATCTACAAAATCCAAATGATAAATTTGATAACAGAAGTATGTCTGGCTTTTATCAAATTAACTGTGACAACTGCAAAAAAAGTACATTGGACAGACCAAAAGAAACCTAGAGAAGAAAGTAAAAGAACACATAGCTCACATGAAATATAATACACTAGAAAAATCGGCAATTGCAAGTCGTTGTATCACAACAGGCCACACATTTGGACAGAAAAATTAAAATCAAGTTATTTAAACGCATAGGACCTATATTATCAATAAAATTGAAACAGATGAATTGTTTAACTTAGACGAAGGTCCGATTCATAACTCAAAATTACTAGAAAAAGATTTCATTAAAAAACTTAAGTTTTTAATACAATTTTATATATAATTTTTTAATATTCTTCTATTATATAATAGAAATAATAACAAATGTACCATTATAATTTGTAAAATTTATATAACTTATTTCAAAATTATATGTTCATTGAATTTGTTAAATAATGTTAGCAAACAAACTTTTTTATATTTGTGACAGACCTGACAGCATTGTTGTTGAAAGGCCAATTCAAAATAAAAATATTCTGAAACCTACTGTGGACTTAAATCTTGGAAAAAAATTT
Source organism: Neoaliturus tenellus (assembly GCA_030545055.2). Lineage (NCBI taxonomy): Eukaryota > Metazoa > Arthropoda > Insecta > Hemiptera > Cicadellidae > Neoaliturus > Neoaliturus tenellus. Next base: position 152,626,597 of record CM061533.1, on the reverse strand, counting down.
AAAGGAATCTCTCCTCAGACCTTTCAGAAATATCCAGTGAACCAATGTATACTGATTTCATAAAATATACTATATGTATTTAAAATTAAAACTTTATGGTTTAAATAGGTTTAGTCAAGTTTTGGTTGTTGGTAAAAAAAATAGCATTTCAATCCAATACTTATATATTTGTAATTAGTGACTTAATATATATTTTACTCCATATTTTAATGAAATTAAAAGTGTGGAGTTTGTAAATTAGTTGGGCCTTATAAAAAAGCACCAGTCTTGATTGTGAACATCTAAGAATGAACATCTATACTTATTTAATACGCTAAGGGTTTTTTTTGTCTTGAGAACTCCTCCTACAATTTTCAACCGATTTTCAAGTTTTTGGTGTCGTTGGATAGGGCTTGGTCTGTAGTTGTTTCCGCCAAAAACTGATGAGAATCTGACGGAAAATAAAGACGTTATCCACCATTGAAATCTCAAAATTTTCCATTAAAATAACATTGGAATTGAATAAGCATTTTAAACATCTGTTAAAAATCAGCTGTAAATACTAGTAGTTTTGGTGATTGCAGATATTCACAATATTGGATTGGTCGGACGTCAATGATTTAGAGATAAAAGTAACATTTGTATTGTATTAAAATAAATTGCTCGATTTCGAGCAACACGTTTACTAGTAGGACTCTAAACAGGAGATCACTAATCATTGAAAAATATAGCTTGGAAATGTGTAAATGAAGGGATCCGGATCCGGAGAAGCAATAAACTTGAAATTGGGGCACCTCAACCATTTACTCTATGATTAAATAAATGTAAACAGTTAAGGATGGTGACCATTGCATCCGTGGATATGTTTATATTTTCTTTTTATAATATTTATAATATAGTTTTTATAATATTTACAATAATACTTTTTATAAAACTGCTTATATTTTCCTACCAATAAAACGTACTCAAAGTACGAGGGTTACAAAACACAAGTCTATAGAGCCTTCTAATGTATGTAATAGGACAAAGTATATACATCTGCAATCAGTCCTAAGATTTTTGTTAGTGAAATAAATTAATAATAAAAACACTGTATACTCTTTTATATTGACAACTAGCAGACTTACCCGTGCTTCGTATCGGTACCTACTCAAATTGCATGCCAACCCGAGAAATTGTTTGAACTTCAGGTGAGCTCGTTCCTTAAACACTTCACATGCTCGTAATGATAATTTTTCATAATTCTTTAAATGCAATATTTCTCGAAGAAGGTAATGAAAACTCAGACTTTGGCAAAATGATTACAGTTATTTATGGAATATTAATATTGAAAACTTGATTGGATGTGACAATAGTAATAGCAAATCCAATGAGTCACACCCCTGACTCCCTTTGCTTGGTAAAAGTCGCCTTTTTAGCACAAGACATGAAAAAATTACACTTAATTAAATTAAAAAATTACAACCATTATTTAATTAATCCATTTTAAAGATAATAATAAATAAATTTTCAATACCCAACCCAAGTAAAACAGCGCAACGCTTCACCGTAAAATAGGTAGTGGTAAAGTCAACAAATATTTTTGAATTTTAGATTAGTTCATACTAGTGGCTCATAGGGGCAAAAGCCCCTAGTCATAAAATTAAAATTAAAATTAAAATGCCATTAAAATAAAATGGCATTTAAAATTAAATTAGCGGATTACCAGTTCTCCACTGCGAAAGTTTCCAGAAAATTTTAATTTAAATATTATTTTAACAATACCGTTTGAACAGACCATTCGCCCCCAAAACACTCTTTACCATCCTGTACTATTAGGCCACCCTTTTTGCTAATTGCTTAATTGTGTCTGTTGTTAAACTTATATCGATCTATGAAAAATAAATTTTGAAAGAAATCATAATTCCTTTGAGCTATGACGGCTTGATAATATAACATAGAAAAGCGGCAATGAGAAAAAAAACATGAGGGATGTTCAGTACCCATTTAAGAGCAATAAACTTTCAATACTTTGTATCAAACCCCTTTCATTGTCTTTTTTGTCCTAAAATTGAATGGATTTTTTTAGCACCTGTCAGATATTTATTATTTTTTAGTCACCAAATATAAACATAGCACCTCAAAATAGATCATCTTCGCACTTACTGTCAATATTCGTCCCTCCCAATCAAAGATCTTGACTTTGCGTAAACATATTAGAATTTTTTAAATCACAATACATGGAGGATCTTTAAAGGGGAATATAAAAAAATCCCTTTAATTTTTTCATTTTGTTGTAATGATTTTACCTTACATTACCCTCATCATTTCATCTTCCAAATGACCAAATCATTTCCCCCTAGTATTCAAGGAAAACGTCTCTTCTATAATCCTGCAATCTATGAAAATGACCAAAATGTTTCTGGGAAAATTCAGCTAACAGAATACAACACTTCGTTGAATGATACATTTAAGTTTCAGCTAATGTATCATCGTCAGTCAACATGATCATTTGACACTTTTCGTCTTAAAATAAAACCAAAACAAAACATGTTTTAATGTAATTAATGCATGTATAGGCGTTTCTCAAAACACAATTCATCGCCCATTACGTCCCTATTACGATCAGAATGTATTTTATGATTTGCATACACACTCAGTTTTTTTTTTTTTTTTTTTTTTTTTTTTTTTTTTTTTTTAAATTTAAATCATTATAACAACAGTAAAAATCAGCAGTCAATTTGTATTAGTTTGTAAGGTTGGTAACGCTCCTAGTAGAATTTTTAGTAGCTCAAAGTTGCTCAAAGCCACAAAACGTCTTATTATATTATTACCACTCTAGGAATATTTTTGTCATTTGGATATTAAAAATTCTTCACTCAATACTATCATCTGATCTCTCGTTTCAAAATCAAACTGTAACTTATGTTTTAATGTACACGAAGCACACTTTATTCGAATTTCTATGCTTTTCTTATGGAGGAGGTTTTACGTGATTTCTCATTTCCTGTTATGGACACTGTATGGAACTGTATGGACACTCCGATAATTTTCGATTGTGTATGAGACCGATACCTTTGATTTGAGACCCCTCCCATCTTTCTGCAATTTGTATAACGCTCACAGTTTGGCTCAAGAAATTTCACTTACCTACCTATAGAAATATATATAAATAGATTGATTCTCTTTGTGTGAATTATTTTATCATCTTCACTCAATGTTATCATCTGTGTCTCGTTTTAAAATTAAACCATAACACATGTTTTAATTTACACAAAACAAACGTTTTTTGAATCCCCATGCATGATATTCTTATGGAGGACGGTTTCCGTGATTTCTCATTTCCTGTATAATCCTGCAAATTCCTGTATAAGAAGTAGATAATCTTCACTCAATGTCAATATTCGTCCCTCCTAATCAAAACACTTTATTTCATGTAAACAAATCAGACTTTTTTAAAGGAGAGCCTTTGATCTGGTATTTTTCCCTAGTATGTAGGACAAACGTCTTTGATTTTAACTCTCCCCTAGACCTATAATTCTGAATCTATGAAATTACAAAAAGGTTTCTGGGAAAATTCAGCTAACAGAATACCAACACGTCGTTGACTGATACACTTCAACTTTTAATTAACTCAGTTTGGTCATTTGACACTTCTTGTCTGTCCAAAACACGTTTTAATGTAAAATAAAGTAGGCGTTTCTCAAGCCCTAATTCATCGCCCATTGCACCCCTATTACAATCAGAATATTTTTTTTATGATTGGCATACACGCTCAGTAAAGAAACCAGTAAATTTTATAGTGTTTTTTTTTTAACAGCAGTCAATTTGTAATAGTTTGAAAGGTTGATAACGCTCCCAAGAGAATTTTTAGTCACTCCAAGCTACAAAACGTCCTGTTATATAGTATTACCATTCTAGGTATATTTTTTGTCAATTGATTATTAGTAGTTCTTCACTCAATGTTATCATCTGTCTTTCGTTTTAAAATCAAACCATAACACATGTTTCAATGTACACAAAGGAGACGTTTTTCGAATCCCCATGCTATTCTTATGGAGGACGTTTTACGTGATTTCTCATTTCCTGTTAACACTATGGACACGCTGATAGTTTTCCCTCGTGTACGGGACCGAGACCTTTAATTTGAGACCCCTTCCATCTTTCTGCGATTTGTACAACGCTCACAATTTTGCTCAAGAAATTCGGCTTACAGAATTATATATATAGATTTATTTTTATGAAATCCATTTTTATTTTTACCCAATTTCATCCCCATGCATTGTCTAGATTGTACCTGGATTACTTAAAATGTTTTGTGAGGACATGTAATATATGCTAAGCTGAGAACTACTTATAGTTTGCAAGTTAAATGAGGTATACTTTAAGATATAAGGAACAAAAATTGTTACGCAAAAATAAGCATAAACTACTTTCATATTCCTATTTAGAACCAAGAACCAAGTGCACTGCACTTGCTCTCTTTTGGCCATTGAAAAGTTATATGGTAAGATATTAATTAGTCTATTTATAAAAATATAAGTGCTGCAACCTGTGGTGAACATGAAAAACTGTCTAATTAAGCTGATAAAAAGCACATATTAAAGATATAATTAAATATTCCCATAAGATTAACACTGGATATTTTCCATGAGGCAGATCCTTATTGACGAATGTTGGTTTAGAGCAAATAAGGTCATTCTTAAAGCAAAATATAAAAGTAATACAATATTTCAAATCATTTACTTCAGAAGTGTTAGAGTGAAATGAGGGCAAAGATTAATATTTTAGCACGAATTGGCTACTTTGATGGAGTAGGAGCAAAGGTCTAAGGAGGCACATGTAATTAAAGTTACAATAAACCTTCACACCACTCTTTTCTATAGCAAAACCTAATTTTATAACATCAGTAAAGCCGTTGTACCGTGTAAAGAGGACAAAATAGGGCACATGAGCGTCACAAGCAGAGTGAAAGACAAAGAGAGATGTAGACAGATACAGTGAGCGGAACGAACGAGCTCGTCTTGAACAAGGAATAACCCTTTTTGCACTGGGAATTTTAGCACGCTGTCTGTAACTGATATGACTATAAAGAATATTATTGTTTGAGTTTACCAACAAATGCTCGGCCACCAGGTACAATTCCTCAAAGTAATACATGTGTTCACCACTAAAATTTTTCTTCCATAAGAATAATGTGGTAACTTTGAGGGCGTGTAGGGCGGAATCCTATTTAGGTTGGAAGGATTCCATCGTAAAATTTTCGTAGAGTTTTCAAATTAAGAGCTTTTAATCAAGTATATGGCTGTAGGGGTTTTGACCTCTGGGAATAATTAAACGACTTGTGTTACATTTGACATTCAAAGCCCAATTTCTAACCTTAATGTGATTTTTTGCGAAAACGGTAAAAGATAGAGCAAACCCTCAAATACCTAAGTTGTAGATAATTTAACTCCCCACTAATGACTTTTCATCAGATTTCAGATAAGATACACCCTTGAGGCTTTAGAGTGCAAAAACTAAAGAAGGTGCCGAACTTGACAGTCGCCACAGAAATAAAAAAATCTATATATTTTTATTTTTTGTGTGTATGCCGAGTGGTATTTTTTAATGTTTTGACGGGGAACGATCCAAACCCCTAGTCTCGTTACTATCTAATATCGACCAGTTGTTAGAAAGCATTATTAATTAATATCCCAATGACAAATGGCAACTGTCATTTTAAATTTTTAAGGTATCTATTTTTAACGATTTAACAGCGTAATCTATCGTCATTTTTTCCTAAGTTTTCACGTTAACAACGATACTTGTTGTTGGAGTGCCGCCATGTTGGATTTATTTCCCATAAGAGCAATGCTAAACTTGTCCCCGAATTTGTCATATAATTTCTTAATTTTTTGTCCGATTGGTTCAGAATAAATAGCGTTTGAATCTCAATTAAATTTCCCGTTTTTTTTGCGAGATAAAATAAAATTATAAAATTCTGTAGTAATGTTTGAAAAGTAGTAAAAAACATTCTATGTTGTTTCAAGTTAGTAAAAAACACTACCTTTTATCAAAATTGCAAACCAAATCCGCCTTGATGGACCCTTTATTAGGGCTATAAACCATTATTTTCCGATAACAAATAAAAGTGTTATTTGGTTTCTCGTTTAACATTGCTCTTATGGGGGAAAGACGGAATCTGGATTAACTCCAACGCCCTCTTAAGAGCTTTCATTGAAGTATATGTTCGTACGGGTTTTGACTTCTGGGAATCCTCAAAAAATTTATGTTACACCCTACGTTCAGAACCCAATTTCCATTTCTATATATAGCTATAAATTATGAATCTCTTTATAACACATGATCAAAACTGTATGTTTAAAATATAAATTATGAAGTGAAAAAGCCGTTACCTAATCTTCAGGAGTCACTTGTTATGTTTTCATGTCTATTCTAAACTAATTGCCAATTATATTGCAAGAAAATATTCCGTGTCCATACATACCATCCTCTAGTAATTTCACCAACTAGCATTACTATATCTCCCACCAAATTGAACAACTTTATGGCGAGTTTCTGTTATGCTTTCTCGATGTGAATTGGTGTGATTTATTGCTCTGTGTGATTATTCGAGTCAGGTTGTTTACCATATAATCAGCGGATCGTGGTGAATTATCAATTAAGATGCTCTCTCGCCGCGCCCGAGACTGGAGACTGAGACCACCCGGAACATGCAGATCCAACGGTCTGCCGACACGTGAACATGGCACGTGCCGCCACCGGAGCGGGCACAACGTTGTCCAATGTCCATGCGTGGCACACTCGCTCTATTGCAACAAGTGTAACACATGTAACATCGCATTTGTACACGTGTTCAATTTTTGTACGATCCCTATGATAATATCTAGGTTCTTCAACAATATCACAATCAACATTCGTAAATTGCTCCCTTTCTTAATTTTGGAAGTAAATTGTCATTTAATCTTAATACTTTAATATCGCACTATGAGTATAGTGACAGCGCTAGTGTCAGTTTTCCTCCAACTTGATTTTTGCATGATTCTCATAAGAAAAGTGGCATTTTAGAATTGGTGCAGTGAGGAAGCTTATCCTCCTCGGATCCCGCGTGTCATATGTGACACGTCTGCAAATTATTTTCCCCTGGCTGTACTGTGTATAACCTTGACTTGGGAGTAGTTCTAGCATCCACCACAAGGTACCACCACATGCTAGAAATACTCAGTTGGTGATTTGACTACTGTTGTCACTTCATTTGTCAACATCAAAAATGGCTGACAACCCATTTCCATAGCTACCTCGAACCTCTCAAAGTAATTAGTTAGTATTTTAATGAAAATCTAGGCTAATGAGTTGAAAAAAATTAGAAGCATTCTTGAATAGCTATGCTATTGAATGATAATAATGGTTTTGTGTAGTATTTATATTTTCTGCCATCTACCGCTGTTTGAAAACCACTGTGTCAAATGTGACACAGTGGGACTAAGGGACTTTGGAGTTGCATTGTTTATTTGTTTTTTCCTAAGTACAATATTTTGATTTTACCTTTGAAAACTGATTCCTTTATTTTCAAAGATAAAAAAGGTTTGGATTTACATTAAAGTTTAAATGCCAGTCTACATTTTTGGAGGTTTTAGGCCAATTTTTTTGTTTTTTTTTCAGTAGTTTTGAGACCGAACAAATTTTGCTTTAATTTATATTTTGCAATATAAATATTATACTATTATATTATATTATATATTATATTATATTATATTTTGCAATATAAATATTATAAAATATTTAACAAATATTTTGCTTTAATGCGACCAAACAACCAGGCACCGATGTCGTTTCCCGGGATGTTCATCAACAAATGTGCGCTTTTTCTGCGGAACATCTTTGCATAACCACATCCAGAAATTGCTACAAGCTTTTCCACGAACTTTAAATGTGTTTTTGTGTAATTTTAGGGTTTTTAAACATTTTCTTACATTTTTTTATTTTGAAAGTTTTTAAGTCCCTTAGTCCCAATGTGTCATATTTGACACATGCGTTTTTTTTATACTTACAAATAAAAAAAAATATAAAAAAATGTTTTTGTGTTCTTTAATTTTTTTGTAACCCAAAAACCACCATTATATCAAAAAAATTTTTTTATTTGGGTATGGGTCTGAGGAGGATATGCCCCATCTTGAAAAGTCACACAATTTGACTTATGCTTCTTTTCATGACTAGGTGAGTTAAAACTTTATTTATGTCCTAAGTAAAAAAAAAAAAAAAAAAAAAAAAATGGCACTTTTTGACATGTGCCTGTTTTTATGCTAAAATAGTCATTTATATTCTATTATTGGCGTGTTTAAACAGACACAGTTTGAGATATGCCTCTTTTAATTTTTAATTTAATAGTCTAACGAGAATTTTGTGTCAGTCTATCCTAAAATAATTTTGAAAAGTGCCTCTTTTGACACTGTAAACAGAAAAATATTCATCTTAATTGCAATTTATGCCACTTTTCTTAGAGAATCCTTTCCCAAAAGTGACCATTTATTAGATCCAATTTAGTTAATACGTCTTTTCTCCCATGAAGGTTTTCAATTTAGAATTAGGTATCAGTTACTTAAAATTAATTGATGATACATTACAAGTCATGCACTATGAAAAATTTTAGAAACGTAAATTAAAATATTTAAAACTTTATACTTATTTTTATGATAACAATTCTACATGATCATGCTTTTGAAACATTTTTCCTTTTATTATACCTTCATGTGCACTTACTTTGCTCTATACCCTTGTCTTATCACACCTTATTTTACAATATCAATGTTCCATAATGGTCTATTATGCCATTATGAAATCAGCAATTTAAAAACCAAACCAGCGTTTTCTGATTTGGAGTTTTTAACTTTATGATATTATATACCTATTTATTAATTACAGGTAACAACAAAACGACCTTCTCAGGGGAAACCTTTTGATATCCCACTTTGAAAACAAAAAAATCGAATTTGAATGAGAAAAATAGATTTAAAAACAAACTTAACATACAAATAAATCAAGAAAATTAATTCAGCTTTGAGGGTTGTTTGTTGTATACAACAGAACCTAATCACACTGCTTGTTTCAAAGAATCTGTGCCGGTATCTACAATAATACGTCATGAAGATGACATGGATGTGGACCCACTATATTTCAACAGTACTGAAGAAAACCATTTAAACACTGTTAAGGTTGATGAAGATTTGTCCAAAATGTGTTAAGGAGATTTGTATTACGTACACACAAACGCTTTGACGTTAACGCTTGATGTCTTGATATCATTCTACGTTTGATTATATGGTTTCTTAACAACAAAACTTTTTGAATAGGCATCTGACTCTGATATTGTCGACGACACCAACTCCAATTCAGATTTTGAGATTTAACAAGGAATTCAGAAAATGGTTTATATTTTAAAAATGAATATAGTAGACAATAATATGAGTAATATACAATTATATTCAGAATATATAAAAAAAACTTTGATAACATTGACTAATAAAGTTAATTGCTTTTATAATTACAAATATTTTCTTGTTTTTATTATTTAAATAATGCTGTATTGAACAAAAAAGTTTTGACGTAGTCTAATAATTGCTAAATATTAAAAAAATTAATTAAATAAACTAGACTTTATTTTTCACCAATTATTCCTCTACAAATGTAAAAACTATTTTTTATGGTATTTTATTATATTGGATGTTTATAATTTGTAGCTTTGTATTATTTAAATAAAATTTTTAATTAAGATTCCATATTTTTAATATACCCAGTAATCATCAATAATGACGCAAATAAAAAAGTTTAGGCCTACATTAAAACTAATCAATAAAACTAACCAAAATTTTTACACATGTTATTTTATATTTCTGGTACGTTTTACTTTAATAACGTTATAGTAGATCAGTATTTTTAACTGATCTATATAGAACTAATAAATATAAAAATATGAGATTATTGTTTCAAATAGCAAAAGAGTATTTGATTTAATACAATAATGGTTTTCGTATTCCTGCTGTCATGAAAAATTGCTTTTTTTGAGTTGTGCCACCTATCTACTCATGATGCGATGTTACCTTTAGAGATATTTTTACTAAATAAAAAAAGTGTTTGTAAAATGTTTGCGTATGTTGCTTTTTATTTAAATACAATCACTTAAGGAATCCTTATCAGAAGATTTTTCAGAAGGCGTGTTTTATGTTTATAAATTAAGGACTCAATATCAAATTTAATATTCCTATGATTATGATAAATTTTTACTCCTGACAAAGCGATATTCGGTTATAATGAGGTATTCGTTGACTTATTTTATACTCTGCAGAATATCATTCAAAGTATAAATACATGAGATTCTTGTAAAATTGTTAAAAATTTGTGTAAATCTGTTTATTAAATAATCAAAATGTATAATAAAATGTTTGGGGCTATAGCTTTTTATATGAATAATTTGTATTAGAAAAAAAAGGAAATGCTTGTATTTTTGGAAATGCAATTAATAAATAATATAAGTGGGTGGTCATAGTATGGGGAATAATATGCAAATACTGAGGAGTTAAAGTAGAATGTTTCTGTCAGTAGTACCCTTAAGAGAAAACATACTTTAATACTTTATTTGAAAGACCGACGCACTGTGTGGTGCGTATGCGTATTTTAAGGTGATTATAACTGAATTGAGTGTGATGTAAGTACAACTTAACAACGTTTTTAATAGAACTGTAGGTTTTTACAATGATACTCAATATACCTTTTCACTCACTATTAGTTGATTTTCTTTAGTAATCATCACTGCTACTTTTTATTCCAAGATAATATTTTAAGGCGTAAGACGCATACATAATCAGATTTTAAATACAAATACAAGTAAATAATTTAAATAGAAATACAAATGCACTACATATGATCTCTTAATGAAATAGTAAATCCGATGATTTTGATAAATCATTATTAAAAAGTAACAAATGCATTAAAATATTGTACGTTGTGTTATTTTGAAATAGAGGATTCCTAAAGCCCCGACTCTTGGTCCGCTGTCTATGAAAATAGATGCAACGCAAATAATCGGATTACAAAGACATAATCGGTCATCCAAAAACAACTCACGTGATTCGGTAACAAGCCCACGCCTCTCGGCTGGAGAGGTATCGCCTCAGCTCTACAATCATAAGACATAAAACTAGATCCGACTCCCCGAGAGCAGTAACACGTGGCGGTTGGGAATAATCCCCGAAACCCACGCGGTGTCGATCACCTGCTTTGTTTATTTACTTTTTTCGCCCGATCGTTGGCGGTGGCATTGATCCTCACCGGGGGCCTTGAGAGGTCGCGGGCGGTTACGTCAGGACAGGGCGCCGCGGCGTGGACGCGGGACACGGGAGGTGGAGTATATAAGGCTAGAAAGTGTCCGAGGGGCAGTACCACAGTGTCTGTGCCGGTGTCTGTGTGAGCGTCGTCCCACCTTCAGCCAACCAACACCATGCGAGTCCTACTGGTACGTACTGGAGTACACAAGGGACCACTTTGGGTCCTACAATATTATTACAATGGATTTTCAACTTTAGGCTCTGAAGTTCGGTTAAAAATTGATTGTTAATTATAAATTCACAATCGATAAATTATTTTGTTTTTATAAAATTTTTTTATCATTGAACTGTGTATGTGAATGTGGCACTCAAATTCTAAAGCAAAAACAAATCAAACCCCTCTCCGCTCGCACCATTCAATCGTTTGGATTGATATTTCTGCCAACACATTTTGATGAATTTTCTGATTCATTCAAATTAATTCTGATGAATTTTCATTTCAATCAGTTCATTTTTTTCATGAATTCACCTGTACCCTTTTGGTACCAATTTCTGGAAAATTATTTTTAATTAATTAATAAAAAAACTAACAAAAGACTAAACAAATATTTAATATTCAATTGAACATTTAATAAAACTTAAAACATTTTTGAAAGTATTTTTTAATTAATAGCTATTATTCAGTTTAAGTATGAAGATTTAATTTTCAAAGATTTTTTATTAATTTATTGCACATTTAACTAATTGCCAAGATCCACAAGAATTACATAAAACAGTCCACGATGTAGACAGAACACTCCTAAGTAAATAATACAGTACTCCATCTGTACAATAGACACTTAAAAGAAAATAAACCAATTTGATGAACGACAATAAGTGGAGAGAATCCTCGTACACGAGGGTTGCTTCCCCACCGCAGGATATTGATAAAATCTGATTTCAATGACGAACGGTTACTGTCAAAGGAAGAGTCTGATAGACAAACTTTCAGAGTATATTAATGTGTAGTCTTTTCGTTGTTGGAGAAATTCTGGATTCTGTAGTTATTCTAACAATTAATAAACTGTTGATCAGAAATTTAATTCACTAAACAAAATTGACTGAAATATATTGTTCGTTTTCGTACCTTATACATAAATAGTTCCGCGTCTTTATGAACTAAGGGGTTTTGATAGAAACTACCTACGTAAAGAATCAGAGAATAAAATAAACAAAATAATTCTTCCTCATACTCAGAGTTTCTTGAATGTTAATATTTTACATAGTAGGGCCTACATGATTCAGTAAAAAATAAACAAACACCTAATACAACGATTAATTACTAACAATAGCTAATATTTAAAGCAGAAATAGTTTAACAAAAAGTAATAAATATCCACGACAACATACTATTTTGTTCAGAATAATTAATAAATCACAAAATAAAGTCCATTAAATTTTTACATAAAATATAAGCTATGAAGCATTTTATAATACACAGCCAAAGCAAATGGTTTTAAAATAAAAAAAAGTTAAACTGTATACTTAAACAACCGACTTCGTTACAGCTTTAATATTTTTAAATCTAAAATACCTATGTAAAAGTTATAATATGTTAATAATTATAATTTTATAACATAAAAATATTCGCATTATTGCTTAATTTTTCTCGAAAAAAACAGTTAATCTATAACATAGAAAATATGACAAGAGAGGATAAACCTACTCATTACACATAGAAAATTATATTATTACAATACCTTAGAAATGGCAATGTCAAGGTAAATATTAAATAAATTACAGCAAATACAAATTAGAGAGTATTATTCTAAGCCGCAGGTTGATATAAACACAGTTCCAGTCCTCCCGCTAATTATGGTCTTGTGCGAAAACTTTCACACGACTAAAGAAACCTGGTGAACTTGACACTGTCTCTTCTCTTCATTTGTTTGTTTTCCTAATATTGCAATTTCAGTTCCCAGGCTTAGTCTAAGTGAAATTTCCTACTAGCATTAAACTAAACATAACAATAATACTGTCTTTAAACATTTTAGGATTGTTATCATACATTTTTTTCTAGATATTTACACAATTAATAAGCTATGAATCCAACTCAGAGAAAAAAATTAAATAACTGGTTAACCGTAAACTGTAGGATAAAAAGACAAACAGCGAAAGATAAGACGTAACTGCTGTTAAGTGACTAGTATCCTCGATTCATGAGTTTGAATAAGAATCCAAGATTTGTTGAAGATTTCGATTATCCAGGGTTTTCGTTTTTATTTTGGACGTAGCATTTTTAACGTTTGTTCTCGTACTTTCTGTATATTGAATTCTCAATATTAGCTCAAAAAAACCAAGCAAATCTTTTATTTTGATTGAGGTCAGTTGTTAATGTAATCATTCATAAGTAAACAAACCGTGCTGAATAGAAAAAAGTTGTTTTTTTTTTTTTTTTTTTTTTAGTTTTTGTACATATTCATCCCTCACAAAGTTGAATAAAACTCATGAGTGAAATTTTTTATAACATGTATCATGAACAAATATTTTCCTTTTATTTTTATAAAATTTATTTCTAAAATATATTTAACAAATTTGAAACCAATATATTGATTAAGGGAAGGGGGACGAATAAAATAACAAGAATAATTCTTAATGAGAAAGAAAATTTATCAAGATAAATGCTAAAATTTTTTCTAAAAAAGTTAGTGTTAAGTTTTAGAGAAGAAAAACTAATAAATTTGCATTTTTGTACGATTAAGAGTGTTATCAAAAGCAGTAAAAATATATCAGATTTATTAATTAAATGGCCAGTTCCCATTTATTGTAAATGTAAACTTTTTTAGATTTACCACAAGTTATATAGGTAACGAGGTTTGAAAAATATTGTATAGCCTATGATATGCTATTTCAAAACAGTTATGTATAAATTTATGATTTACTATTACTTGACCCATGAAATATAAGAAAAGAAATATAAGAATGGCTTGTTTGAGTGACCATTCCTAAAAAAAAAAAAAAAACTGAAAATAAATGGTAAAACCACTCAACAGCATTCTTAGTCACGGTATTTTCTTTTCATCACGTCACTTACATTCCTATACTAGATAATTAATGAGAAAACATATAGCTATTCCCTCATACATTTAACCCAATATTTAAAATAATTGTTACCTATATAAATAAATTAATACATGAGTTGTTTCAAGACATATATACAAATAAATGTGTTTGTAAAGGACAAGCGACAAAGGAATTGTTTTAGAAATAAAATTTAATTTGTTGAATTAACACAAAAAATTCGTAAAAGGTGGGGTATGATTACATTTATTTACAAGCACAAATCGATACTAAGTCACAAAATAATCTCAAAACAGCTACATAATATGTTTAGTCTAATCATTTGCTTGCTAGCTTTACTGGTTCACCTTCTTTTACTTTTTTACGGGTCCACGACATCCAAGACTAACACTTTTTAACACTTAGTGTTTATACCATTAAACGTATAGATTTGGAAAGATATATTTTTAAGATATTACAAATAGGAACTTTACTTGCCACAAACAAATTTACTCAGTTTTTTTTATTATATTTTGAAACCTAAATGATTTATTTTTATGGCTAAGATTAAACAAATAAGTAAACACGTTAAATAATAAAAGTTATTTAGATTAATTTGTTTGTTTGTTACGTTAGCTGATTACAGTACTCAGTCATTTGTTTTACTTAAAATAAAACATGTCACTCAATAGTTCACTTACTAATGATAAAAATAAATATATGTAAAATACCTAAAATGATGAGAAGGCATTTCTAAAAGTTCAAACTTAAATGTATAAATGCAACGCGCATTTAAACAATTATTATGTTTCATTTAATATTTTAAAACTTTTAAGTGTCACATGCTCAACAGTGAGGAAGGAACAAACCCAAACTGCCCTATACAATTAGAAACGAATAAGGCGACAATTCGCTGTCCCATTCAGCCTGTAATAGACTGCCACAAGAGGCACACGTCGAGCAGGTACGAGATGACGAGCGATTACACAACATATGTCCAGCAATTATGAGAGGCTGAGATTCCATCGTTACGACACATCCTGTTCCGGTCGCAACAATTGACCAGTTTACGAGTGCGGCTGCGTAGCGCGTTCCGTTGCGTCCAGTGCGGCTGCGTAGCGCGTTCCGTTGCGTCCAGTGCGGCTGCGTAGCGCGTTCCGTTGCGTCCAGTGCGGCTGCGCGGTGTGTATCGCGTTCCGTTGCGCCGCGCCGGTATGCTGCACTACAGACTACAGCGCTGCGGAGATGGCATTGCCCAACGCGAAATGATCGCTCAGGCACGACGCGCACTGAGGGATTTCATAAATGACAAATATCCAGCATCGCTCATCATCAACATTGTGCTGATTTCTTCCGGTTAGATTGCATTTCGTCGAGTGAAATCCACTTGGAAACGAGTGTGGCCGGTTGTCGGGTATTTGAGGAAACCACAGCGTTTCGTCGAAATTCAAACTGTAAAATTGTATAATTGTATTTTTCTCTCTTTTGTAAATTGGTGTTATTTTTTAATTTATGTTATTTAAAAATATCCCTAAGTTTAAATTATTTTATTTACACTGTATTCAGTTTATAATATTAATCCTTTGCATGAAATAATGTTTTCCAATTGTTATAATATATTTTACTTAGGATTTGAAGATTTAACTTAAACTTAATTTCTTTGACACAAAACTAGGTTGAACTAAATCGTACATATCTAATACAGAAACTTTTGCAGATTTTATGTAATCTATTTGAAATATTTCCTTAAAATTTAATGATAGTTTAAAAGTCAATTTGCATGTTTATATGCATTGATATTATGGGAAGAATATTTCACAAACCAACTCATTCTAAGGATTATTCACTGCTGGCATCTCGATGCTACTTTCCAAGATCAAACAACTTATTGAAAAGAAATTCCCATAGCAATTGCAGTCTGAGTTATCAAGGTGCACCGTGTACAGTAACACATTGATTTTTTCCAAACTCAAGCACGAAAGAATTCTCTTATGGATGGAGGAGAAATTTTCCTCATAATCATTACCTCTACATGTAATTTATTGACCTAATGAGGAAAGTGAAATAAAAGAAATAAATATAGAGTTGTTTCCTTCTTTTATAAACAATCTATGTAACCGCATATTTAAAGCTCAACCCGCTGTTTGTGTTGAGTAGACTGATGGACCTTACTCTGATGGATGAACCGTCCGGTACAACACCAACACACATGATAAACAATGTCCTCACCCCCTCCCCCTCAGGCACACAGGCACACCACCCCCACCCCCGCACACCATCGGCGTATGATGTTGGAGAAAGAATTGTAATGTGGGGAATGTAAAAAACATATTGGAAAAGGGTGGAACAAAATAGTAAAAATTGAACTAAAATGAAATGGGGAAAAATTACAAAACTTTCAAAAATTAAATTCAACGATTGATATGGTAACAAAATTAAAGGTATTGTCAAATAACTTTTATAACATCATGTGTGATCGATAAAAAATAACAATTTTGCTTTCCAAGCGTAAAGTATGACCTATTTACAAAATAAATCATTATTTTCCATCTCTTTATTTGTTTATGAATAAATAAAAAACTCATTGAAGTATTAACATTTTACCGATAAAGGGAATCAAAGAATTAACAACTCACAGCAAACATACCGTATTAGTTTTTATTGTTATAGTTAACGTAGCATTACTAATTTTATGTTTTTTTACAATTTTTACAATCATTAAAACATAGTTTAACACTCAAACGGGAACTAAACCCCTCAATCACTCAGTGATAATGTACAGTCCTATCAACGGATTTTAATTGACTTAGAATCAAAGATATTCTCTATTCGCATTATGTATACGTTACTCCTCACAATCTTTAAGTACTGTAATTGCAATTCATTTTCACTACAAAGTTGCTCTTAGAAATCAGAGGGATTTAAGCTAGACATTTCTTGAACGCAACACAGGTTGACGAGGGTTTGACATAGCCGACAAGCTGTTAACTTTCTCATTCAATTTAGTTATTTAATTAAATACAAATTAAAATAATCAAAATAGTGGCTTTCGTGTTTATATTTATTTTTTTAGTCACATTCATACAGGAACTAAATAATAATCTTCCACAATTATTCTTTTGTTTCTAATTGTCTTTAAAACTACATTTTAATACATCAATTTAAAACGGTACATTACGTTAGATAGTAACAAGACTGGGGTTTGGACAGTTCCCCGTCAAAAACGTTAAAAAATGCCACCGGTGTAGAAACATTCAAAATAAAATTTTACATTTTATATCTGTTTTGATTTTAAAAATGATTTATTATTATGGATATATTACTTTCATTTGCGTTTATTGAAAATAATTCTGATTTTAAAATACGATAAACCAGAATATTAACTATATAATAACCAACTGTACAACTATAAAATTAACTATAAAAACTAGTATACAAACTATAAACAGGAAATAATATTGTATTAAGAACTATCTGATGAACTTATCTGAACCTCCTCGACACTCCTGGAAGCCAAAACCATTTTTATTTAGATCCATTTACCATGTCATGACACATGACACATAATTAAATTATATTTGTGTTATCACTTCATAATAAAAATATGAAGTTATAACTTTACTAAGACTATGTAGTCCTATTGCCTGTCTTTGCACAAGCATTGAAATTCTTGCAAATGAGGAGTTAATAATATTTTTTAAATAACTACTGTTACGTACTACAAAGTTTTTATTTTCTTCCTTACATTAAATTATCTGTAGGATAAGTAGAATGTGAATATATTTCTATATTGATGTCGTTAATTATAATGTGTATGAAGGAAAACAATAATTGTAACTTTGTTTAACAAACGTCCAACCGTTTGGGTTGTATAACAAACGGCTTTACTACTGTAACCAATCGCTGTTTCGTTCTACCTAAACTAGATCCCAATACTCGTTACTTTTGGTAACGATCGTGGTTTCTGTTTCTCTTTTTTGTATTCTTAATGAGCTCGGTTACTCATGGGTAATCATTAGACTTAGATTATTAAAAGATAGTCTATGACTAAATGAATGTGCGCCACTCAAGTTCTTGGAAAATGTTTACATTATAACAAGGTAGCTATACTTTATATTGAATCAAGAGTTGTGTTATTAAATTTAAAAAATATGCTTTATTTCGTGTTCCAAAACGAAGGTAATTCTTAGATAGATAAGACTTTTTCCAATTTTTTTAAACTTAAATGACATGTTTTTAAGTGTTAATAAATTCTAATACATTTTTACTTGATTAAAATATACATATAAAAAATCCCCTTAAATGACCATTACAATTTTTAGGCTATGCTATATATTTAAGTATGACAGGCTCTGGTTCTACTAGGTCTGATTTGTAAACAGTACGCATACACAACCCGGTGAAGAGTTAAATTTTAAAAAGCATATGCAATCCTGAAATTTTTTTAAGTTAGCTACAACTAATTCATATGTGTGATAGCTTTTAAAGGGTACGACAATGAAGCTCTGGAAAAAGTAACAACAACTTAAGACTTCAATCAAAATTTCCTGTAATTTCTAAGCACATATATTAACTTTTCAACTAACACTATTTTAGTAGTTGGTGACGTCAATAGCTAGAAAATAATTCTAGGTTGGGTCAGTAGCAATAGGGTTGTAATATTTTACAGTATAATTAAGAATCTAGGTTACATGCCTTTAGGGATTTGTATTTGCCGGTTGCAGCTTCTATATCCTAAGATTAGGTTTGCCTTGGCTGTTTCTCTTGAAGAGCCCAGAGGGTCCCGGCAGGAAGGAAGTGAGCCAGGCCGCCGGGGTTGCCGGGGTGTGAAAGTGCCGGTGCCGTGACAATGCGTCTATCTCGCGCTACTGTGCCGGGCGACGGCGACGGCAACGCTCACGTCCCGTATTCGATATGCACTACAGTCAGACATGTGTATCGGTGAAAGTCCGTGATCGACTCTACTTTCGGCCATCACTCTGTAACACTCCTATCGTCGCGTCGTTCCGCTCACGAGCCCCCTTATCTCACACCTCGCGATCGTCGGCCACTCACCACCATCACCACCCGTCATCTTCGCTAAAGATGGCCATCAGGGTGATAAGGCATATTAGGGTCTGAGTGATCCACTGTGGCTAGGAATGGCTTGATTAAAATCTTTGTTGATTAATCTGGATCTTACTCGTTATTTTGTACATAATGTAGTCCGTCATTTGAGGTAGTGTATGGCATATCACCTATTTCTAATAGAAACTTAGTACTAACCATTATGGTACTTTTGACTACATCTTGTAGGCCTAAAAGCCTAGTTGAGTAGTGGTCAAGAAAAGCTTAATATAGATCACACTGGATGGTGCCAAAACTTTTGTATCCACTACAACATAAAGACCAATAGTCTGCGTTAGTTGACATTTTGCCGCATTATCTTTCGAGAGGTGGAGCTTTCACCAAAACATTTAATATAGGCCTCTGATCAAAGCAATCCGGTAACCAAGTTCAATTTTGATTGAGCACCATAGTTTTATTCCTTCATCAAACTACATGAATAAAATACTAAAGGAATTTTATAGGTTAATATAAAAATAATTACTGCAATATTATTCTCCACTTATTAAGTAAATAAGTTTTAAAACTCATTAACAGATTTAAGATTATTTATTTATACTATAAAACAAGCACTGTTTGCACGGGCAATTTTTTTTCTCTCCAAGGCTTTTTGGTTTTTTTGTTGAATTGAAAAAAAGGCTTTTTGTTTTTGTTGAAGGCTGAGGCTGGACGCCTTTTGGCCACCAGAAATCGATTGGAGCTGCTCTCATGTCTGCGAAAAATCCGTTTTTTGTCCTAGAGACTTTCAAAGTTCCCGTGTTATCCTTATGGAGATTTTGAAATAGAACAAAAATCAACTGATAATTATAAATAAATAATAAACCAATGTGTTACATTTTTAACCTGTCGTTTAGGAAAATTATAACAAAGTGCAACACTCTTCGGTTTGGCTAGTGAGCGAAGCGAACTCGTCTTAAAGAGGAAGAAGGCGAGTGAGCGGAGCGAACGAGCTTTGTGTGAGAAACGAAAGTGATAATTTTACCAAGCAAAGATCGGTCCCCCTGGTACTCATTGGTCAATCTAAACCAATTAAAATATTCCTTTACAATATAACTAATACTTTTTAAAGCTTCCCTTAATGTTTACCCGTACTAAACTAAAATCACTGCAGTGGCCTGTGACGCGACGTAGCGTCGGTTGTGTTTATGGACGCGATGCGGCGCGTGCCACGTCCGCGCTGTCTACGTGCAGCCGCGCGTGCGATGTCCGTCATTCTCTGACCATTACCATTTCAATGGGGGCGGCCGCCGGTCGTCTTTTCAAATTCGAACTCGTGGTTGAAAGTGGAAAGCGGATGACCTTGACTGTCGCTCTCGCCGCTCATCGCGCCGCAGACGTCACCGCAGACGTAATTGAGTCACCCGATCCTGTTTGAAAGCTCCGACTAGGAACGTCACTTATGTAATGAGTGATCCAATAGCCCAGTAGCTGAGCCTGTTAAGATAAGGTAATAGGGCTGCCTGAAGAAACAGTGTCTATGGTAATTCTGGTGACATTTGAGACGGAATGGGTTTATTGAAATGTCAGTTATTGACGCTAATGGGGTTTCTTAGGAAATGGCATGTAGTGATTTTAAATTGGTCTATTAGGACGGAATAACAACGGGGCTTACGCAACAGTTTGAGTTCAATAAGAGAAAAATAAATTTGTTACAATATATGCCACTTTGGTTGTGTCAGAAACATTAAATCAATGTTTCTCAATTTAATCAATGTATAAACCTCAATTTCGTTTTCAGTCGTTTGAGTCGACCAAGTCATATTTGTCTTTTTCATGTTTCTAAAGACTATATTACATCGAGCTGACGGTCTGTTTGTGTTGCAGCTACTAGGGATGGTCGGCGCGGCCGTCTGCAGGCCAGAGCCGCCTCTTTCGTTCGGCGGAGGCCTGGCGCTGGACAGCTACGCGGCGCCCATCAGCGGCGGGGGCTTCGGCGGCGACAGGTACGGCCCGCCCCCGGTGTACGGCCCCCCACAGCAGGCGCCCGTCATCCACAAACACGTGTACGTGCACGTGCCGCCCCCGGAGCCCACGTACTACGCGCCGCGCCGCCCCACGCCCCCGCCGCCGCCGCAGAAGCACTACAAGATAGTGTTCATCAAGGCGCCGACCCCGCCGCCGCCCACCGTGCCAGACATCCCCGTCATCCCCCAGAACGAGCAGAAGACGCTGATCTACGTGCTGGTCAAGAAGCCGGACGAGCAGCCCGAGATCACCATCCCCACACCCGCGCCCACGCAGCCCAGCAAGCCCGAGGTCTACTTCATCCGGTACAAGACGCAGGTCAGTCAACACTCACGCATGTCGCTCTCGAGTTGACACTAGTTATGAGTGCAGTTGTCCAACCCTCCGTGCTCGCACTGTATTTCTTGGGGAATACAGGGTGTCTATAAAGTCTTGCCCTGATAAAAAAACCGAATAGTATGAAAACTATATTAGTGGTATGATGACGTTTTATATACAGTTTTAAAAAGTGACTTCCTTTTGTATAGCTATGGACACACTCAATACATTTCTATATGTGCGACTTGGATTGCCTGTAAATCTTCTCGGCGATTTTTATTAGGTTTATTTTATTAACAACAGTATTTTGTTTTTATTTCACATTTCCTGAGTAATGGATGTCACTGCATTTATTATTCTCTCTTTTAGAGTTCTTAAATTCAAAACTGTGGAAGATTAAAAGAAAATCCTTGACAAACCCCTACACAAAGAAATCCAGAGAGGTCAAGTGTCGTGAACGAGGTGGCAATTTAGTCAGACCATTACGATTTATTTTCGTAGTATATTATAAGTAAATTGCATTGTGGTCAATCACCTGAGCTTAGGTAATGACAAATTTATGAGGGAAGAACTAGATGAAATTCCCTTGAAAACAAGAGGTTTAAGATGTATGAGGCTATAATGATAGCAATACAGCAAAGCTATGAAATCAGTGAAATCAGGGCAAGACTGTGGACACCCGGTATATTATAATATAATATTATTCATGTTAGGCAATCACAATTTTACATAGGCCCAAAATCTTACATCTCTATGTGATTTGAGATTATTAAAGGATTTGGAACTATGTATTAGAAGAAAACCACGAATTACAGAATGAGGTAATCACTTATCATGGAAAGTTAATAAGTCTACATTTAATTTATAAATTTTAAATGTATATTCGGTGAATTTTATTATAGGCCCCTACTCATACTAGACTGGGTCAGTAATCAATGATGATTGGTGATTTTTTCATAAGTCCAATCAAACTTATTTCATCACTTAATAATATGAACATTAGAAAAGTAGTTGTTCTTCAAGGTAACAAAGATCAAACTTTTGTTAGTTTTAATTAATAAATTACTCTTTCATTTTAACATCTTACTTACGAAATAATCACTTTAATGGTACATAATTTTTACTTTTTTTTTAGTTTCTTTTCTTTATTGTTCACTGTACAAACAAAATAAAATCCCAGATTTTTGCATTGCTAATTTTGAACCCAATTTAGTTTTGAAGGAGACTGCTGTTACAGTAATACAATTATTGTATGACAAACGAACTACGCTCATAAACACCCAGATCATTTGCAATAACTCAATCCTCTACATTACGTAACACACGTAGTCCACTAATAGTTTTTCTCTTCAATTAAAAACATGTCACTCACTAAACCCAATCTAAAACACGGTCACGCAACTCCTTTTCTGACAACTAGGTGAAAGTGCAAAATGAATTTAACGTGTCTTAGCTTAGAACGAGAGCCATAAAAGTTGCGATAGCAAAGTGAAAACCGCTTCTAAACGCGTTAACCTGGCAGGAAGTGGAGGTAGAAGCAGAAGCAGTGTAAGTAGCAAGTGGCTGTATGCAAGTGAACAATGCACTCTCCCGGCAGGAAGTGCAACTGCTGTAACCAGCGGCGGTGTTAATGTTAATGCAAGCCACCGCCGCGCTGCTCCGGTGTCTTTGCCCGGTAATCACTTAGGCCGTTAGTGCTGCTTTTTATGAGACAGCTCCTCCAAACCAACACCTCTCTGGCTCCATGTCGGAAATGCTAATTTGGAACGAACTTTAGTACAAGGATAGTAGTATCAGAACAGGTTATGGTTAAACTAGTGCTTAACATTGAAAATTATAATTGAGATCCAAGAATGAAAGTAAGCATTGGTTATCTAGAAATAAATAGGAGGTGTATGTAACTTGTGTACTAAAGCTATAAATCAATAGTCCTATTGTTAATTTTTGACCACGAACATTTATAATCGTGTTATTTTTAAGGATAGTAATCGCTTTTGACTATTAATTCACATTTGACTACATTAATCACATTTGACTATTAATTAATGATTCTGATAAATTATTCAGCTTTTTTAGTAAAAAGGTATTTATGTGCACTTAATCTGATTCATCACCCTCGCCCTTCAGTCACTGTCACCTTAAAATACTCACCATTTTGCGTTGGTGTCTTACGTAAATTTTCCAAAGTATCTCTAGTATTGAAAAAGTCATATGAGCTAACTAAATTACTTAAAACTACAAATCGGTTAACTATCTGAAAAACAAACAATAAGTTATTGTATTTATGTAATCTAAAAATGTAGAACGATCCAATACACCTGCCAAATCTTTGATACATGTCATACATTTTTAGTTTAATCTCAATAAGGTTTTCCCGGTTTTATCATGTCATCTTCATTGTCTTTTACCCCATTACGTGAACTTTTAAGGGTATATATTGCAAAACGGTTACGTACAACCCTATAAGGAACAGTCGGTCTGACCAATTCCTTCAAATTACGGAAACAATAGAGTCACAAAAACAAAGAAAGGTCAGCATCTCTCTGTTTACCAATCTGATGACATGTCCCTAATAATGACGGACATGAGTCAAAACTACCGCACATTACTGCGCCTTCCCTATCATCATCATCATCATCATCATCATCATCATCATCATCATCGTTGTCCAATCCGAACAGATGATTGGGTGGCTCCATCATCATGATGGGCAAACAATGAACATTTGTAAACGCACGACGTTATCTGCGCTTTATGATTATACGGGAGCCATGCCCTCGGTTCATCTAATACAGTAATGATATTCCGGACGAAATGGAAAGTGTTCGTAATAAGTGGAGATAGCATCGCATCCCACATCTGGGAGCTTTCTACCGGGACCGCCGTGTATTTGTGTTTGTGTACGTGTGAGTTTGTGTAAACGGACTCGAGTGTTTGTGTTTGTGTGAAGAGTAAACGACCGATCGAGGTGTTACGGCTGGCTGGTTCTCGATCATTTAGTTAATTGAGTTATCGGCCCGCCAGCTACTGCGCTGTACTCTTTTGATTTTCGAGCCCATTTTTATACAAAGTATTTGTATTCTTTGAATCAGGTATATTGTTGTGGTATTCTTAACCCTTACCTTTGTATTAAAATTAAAAGTTGAATGTTTTTATGGCTTTTACTAAATAATAAAAGCCTCATCAAGATTATACCAGTAATAACAGTTTTAAAATGTTAAACACAAAAGGGCTACTCTTTGCTGTTTCATTTGACTAAAGCTTTTGATTTTGAAGTGATACTATACTAAGAATTATCGTATATTTGCTTCCAAACCCCAATGGCAACAAACCTTCATCCTTATTCCCATGGTGTATTTGGGGGAAATAAAAATACGAAATTCCATTGAAAGTTCTCTGAGTATGAAGGTAGGCTGCGACGGGTTTTTTTTTTTTTTTTTTTTTTTTCTCTTAGTATGTTACCAGTTAAAGTTTTACTTTTATTTGCCTCTACCAAATCGAATAAAAACTCATAGTGGAGTTCCCCCACTACAACCTTCCCTGATTGTACAATTATATAGGTTTATACCAAAGTTTTTTCCCCACCGACGGATGCTCTTATACCGAAGGAAGTTACCGACCAGGAATGTTCTGGAAGAAGTGAGATTTATGTTTTACCCGGAGAGCGAGACCAAACGACAGTCAGATATGCCGATGGTGACACAGCACCGCGCAACAATGCCCTACTATGTTGGCGAAGTTTTCCCACAGTTAACTGACCATTACCCAACGTAAACTACCGTTCAAATATTATAAAAACCCGTTTTGAAACGGTTCAGTTTTTTGCGTTTAAAACTCCCTGGAAAAAGTAATTTGTTCTGTTAAAGTCAGCAACAATGTCACGTCAGCAATCTCCCACCAATCTCAGTAAAATTACTCAGACTTTATCTTCAAAACTAATTCATTCCGCATAAACATATTTCAAAATAGTGGTTCTAAAATCTCTTCATCTTTAACAATACACTTGCAGGTAAAATATTCCCTTCATACTCCCTGAAGTAACTTTAAGCTATCATATAAAAATCACTAATACATCATTTTAACTTGTATTCCTGGGGTTTTCGTACAAAGAATATACCTCAACCATATGCTTTAATCTAATGTATTAAAGGGAGCTTCTCAGGATTGCATTAGGCTAATAGGCTGAGCTATTCAATGAACTTACTCATGTGCTGGTAATATGTTTGATAGTATTGAAGAGGATTTCTATTAAAATATCTAATTAATCATCTAAAATATAACAAGCAATAATAATAATAACAACAACACAGGCATATATTTCTGATGTTAAGAATAGTGTATTACATGCAACCCTGCGAACCCCATGATTGTGCACTAAATTCTCTCAATAATCGAATGTTTAAATTGTGTGTAAAATGTGAAAGTGTTAGTTCAATAAGGAAATCCCTCAATCAAACACAAGGTCTTCACTGACATTTTTACACAAAATACATTTAGTTTACATAATGTAACATAATTATGGTAATTAATCGAACTACTAATATGGGGAACTACTATATGGCGTACGCTCTGGTCAAAACAGATTTCACTGTTATAGTAAGACGTGTTATTCTAGTTATTTTAGAACATAATGTATTCTAAGGCTTTTGATACCTTGGAGTCCCCACTACAGGTTGGCCACCTGTGTGCGTAAAAGCATTATTACTCCACTCCCTAAAAAGCTTTTGATACTCGCAACAAATTCCAAATAATTTTTTTTTCATTTGGATCTTTTTGTACTTTTAATAATTGATAGATATAAATGCATGTGCCAATTTTTAAAACCTTCATATGAATACTAATTTCCACCAGCTACAAGAAATATGGTTTTAATAATGAAATATCTCACATTTTATAAAACAGTTATCTATGAGTGCATATTTATGTCTTCCTTAGGAATAATTGTTATTATATTAGAATGACGTCTGTATTTTAAATTACTATTTTGTTTATATTTTGTTGGTAAAATTCTTAAGAGAGATTATGATATTATTTAGAGACTAGTGTCAAACTTTCGTAATTTTTCGGGATATTCTTACTGGTAATGTCACCTCATTCAGAATTAACAGATAAGCTCCTCTCTTTCCGCGTTCAACTGGCATCCTGGCCCCGGCGCGGCGCGTGGCGTTGCTGAAAGTATTAATGACAAGCTTATCAGCGCGGGAGATGCTGAATGCTGAGTCAGGTGGCCGACGTGTTCAGCATTCTGAACGCTGAGCCTTCAGCGAGCTCCTCTGTAAATAAATCCGCTCATCTTTACAGATCTTCCGTAAACAGAATAACTGATTACTTTGTGAATTACTCAAATACTTGAGCTAAGACTAGAATCTCGTTGGCTCCTCCTGCAACAATAGAGACTCTAAATGATAGGCAGCATGTGTGCTACAAATTATATAAATCGGAAATGAATATGAATAGTATAAATTACTGTGAGTAGGTAACACCAGTTTTAAACAATTTCCAAAGAGTACAGTTTCAAAACACAGGATATTATATGTCGGTTGTAACAGAACAGTGCTCTGAAACAAGGAAACTGGTGAAATTATCTAATTAAACATTGAAGCACACACATTTAGTTATCCAATACGGTAAAATCCAACGTATTCCCTCCTTGGGTTTGCTCGTATGGTCTATGTGAAATATTAAATGAAGAGTTAGGGAACCTAGCCGTAGCCGACAACTCGTAATATATGAGGTTGCGTAAAAAAATTTGTAAGACAAGTCTACCATCAACTTTTTATACTTAACTTTTTATCACCTTTTATTCATACTAAACTTGATCTGAGGAAACTTTAAGATTCATATAGTAACTAACTACATAACATTATAATAATATAAATATTTTAAGTTATCTTGTATTGTTGTTTGTTCGCATATCTTTGTTGTCATTGTTAGGTCACAATTAGAGTAAGTCGACGTTATATAACCGTGTTTCTTGTTATCTGATTGTTATATCGCTCTTGTTGGATTGTTACACAGTTGTTATTTCTTTCTTTTCTGTGCATTGTTATCTATCAATAATGTTATTGTCTGTTAAATTTTAATTAATATCACTAATTATGTATATGAGTATTATATAAAAATAAATATAATAAATATCCGAAACAAATTTAGGTTAAAAGGGGTATTGCAAGTTGCCTAACCCTGTCATTTTTTGTTTCAGAAACAAGAAGGCTACGCGCCCTCAGGAGTTCCCCAGTCTGAGTATGGTGCCCCCAGCGGCCCGGCCCCGGCGCCCCAGGACAACTACGGAGCGCCCCCACCGCCCTCCCCCTCCTCAAGCTACGGCGCCCCTAGTGGGGCAGGCTCCTACTGACCGACCCCCCCCCCCCCTGCGACCGCCACCTGTAAATATTGTTGTGAATAGTGATAAGTGAGTCTTCCTACCCCCAGGATCTCACGGGATGACCTCTCTCGGAACTTCTAAAGACCAAAGAAGCCCTTGAAAACAACTTAAAATCTATTATCTACATTTTCCAAGAGTAAGGTAATTGTTATCGGATCGTAACAATTATTCGTTGCGCGTGTCCTCGGCGCGGCGCGGCGCCGGCGGTCCGGTCGGGATTCCCGGCCAGAAATACTTCTTGATCTCCCAGGGACCACAATGAAGAGGAAAGCGTTCCATTGCGACTGGGAGAAGTCCGAGAGAAAGTGTCCTGTCGTCCGCCCCGTTCCTCCTCTACTCTACACCCTTCTACGTTGTTATTTTTATAGTTGTACAGAAATGTTATTTTTATTGTGTACGCATTTTATAATAAAATGTAAAAAAAAAAAAAAATGGCTACCAAATATTTATTCCCAAATGCATGAAAAAGAAAATGTTTATTTGTACCGGAGTACTGTATTCATGTGTAGGAGTAGTTGCAGTTAATGTTTATCTAATTACTTGTAAATTTTATCTATCACTATTAATAAAAATATCCACACAATCCCTCTACAAAGGGTTTTCTAAGCTCTTCCATTATTTCATTGAAAGTGTAAACTCTTTTGCCATGAATTGAGTGTAGACTACATGATTGCATTCAAATCTTTTTTTCAAAATTCATAAGGAGTTTCACAGCTAGCAACTGTAAATCTTCCATCGATGGAGGTAGAGGTTTGGCGGATTCTCCAACGAGCCTTGGAATCTGCCGAGGAAGCTGGAGGATGTGCTGGAGGGAGAGCAGTACGGGTATCAGAATACTATCGGATACTGCAAACGTTCTTACAATTACACGGCATATGATTTAAATTTCACATGTTTTTATTCAAAAACCGATAATTATAATTCAAGCGATATTTGCTACTTTTAATGTTCAAATGCTGTACGAATTGGTAGATGGTACATTTATTATGATCGATTATTCATTATTTTGGACAATAAATATCCTTTCCAAAATCACATATAATAAACTAAGTTAAGCATCATCCTTACGCCATAAAACAAAACAGTCATGGCTCATCGTTACTTCAAACGGCAGCAATAATGTTGAACGGTACAGTAACATGTTAGGCACGGCTTTTTTTATGACTTCACATTCGTCACATAAACATAAAAAAATAAACTGGGAATCGTTTTAACTGTTTCCCATGATCATTTATTTTTCTTTAACGATATAGTATGGGGACATAAAGATAACCTAAAACTATTACACTATAATTTATTTCAAGTTTTGTTTGATATTTTGGTTCGTAGGGACGGACATAATACACGCGACTAAGAGAAAAGTTCACATATATTATAAGAAAATTCTCGAAAACCTCGTTTCACAGACATAGAGTGAAATATTAGTAGTGACAGTTACAATGATCCGTTACAATGATAGTTACAATGAGTTAGTAGTACCATCAAGAAAAAATATCCCTAAATAGTCACCCGTTCCGTTAACACCTACGTGAGAAGAAACGTCGAATTGGAATCAGGTAGTCCTAATGATTATTTTGGTTTTCCTTTTAATCGTAATATTTAAAGCCAAAGAAGTGAAGAGTTTAATACCTTACCTACAAGTTTACATTAGATGTTCACTTAAGTATCAGCTAATGGCTACTTGAAAGAACAAAACTTTTTTGTTATGTATAAAAATTCATGATTACATTTATAACAAACAAAAACCTTTATCATTACAAAACTCAGCTCTTTTTATATACTCTAAAGCGTAAGCAAAATTTTATTAAGAGAAATTGCATAGATTTATTTAAAAGGTTGATTTCTATACCAACTAATTTAAGGTTTGGATAAACGTAGGTACTATGCAACTATTTTGTGTATTCCACAAACTAATTCACTAGAAATAATTTTAAGTTATTTGAGGAAACCATATATAATTTTCAAACAAGACTGTGGTTTTAAATTATAACTACAACAATTACCTTGTCATTGGAGCAGATCAACGAAGTTAACTATATATGAAGTGCTCACCAGATAGGGAAATGTGTCCCGTGTTGATTTGCGAAATTTTATCCACGACTCCCACGGTTTCTTCGGTAGCCAGTCCTTTGTTTCCCTTATGTAATCTGCCATATTACCCACACCTATCCGACACATTCAAAATAAAAGTGGTTTTAAAAACAAACAACAAAACAATAAATAATCAGATGTTTTAAAAAGTATAATTTGTTATTTTGAAGCTGGTTGCCACCAATCAGAGTAGCTAAAACTGGTTACCAAGGAAACGGCGGGAATCGTGGGTAAAATGGCGCCAATCAACAGATGACAAAAAATTAACATGTGTTGAGCACTCTATTTAACCTCGTTGGAGCAGATATTTGACTACTATACAGTATAAGGCAGGTCCGGACTGGGCTACATTGCAGCAGAGTAAAAGTGCTCCACATACGAGGCTATGGTCAGTACTGTCACTGATTAGCAATATAATGAGTGACGACTCACAACTTTCCCACTACATTAGGTGTTGTTTTCACAATTTCTTTGTTGTTTTTCCCAGTCCAAAAGTGTGTAAACCGTGTTTTGTCTTGTGATTGAGATAAATAAAGATTCGTTTTCCTCCCTCCCTTTAGTAGCAGGTAAGGAGAGATTTATTCCTTATTATCTGATTGATTCATTGTAAATACATTTTCTGTGATACGGATGTTTATCCAAATAAAATAAAATATTTTCAGCTATAAAAATTTTAAAACTAATTGGCTCAAGATTAACTGAGTTTTAGGTTGAATCAGAGGGCGACCAGAGGGCGATTACTAGTCATTATTTAATAAATCATCTTCTTGTTTTAAATTTCATATAGCATGTCTCCCAAGTATTAAGGTATTTTTGTTTGATTATTTCTTTCAGTATTTTCAGGTTAAAACTGAATGTCCTTTGGCAATGATCAGCAACTGCAAATATTTCAGATGTGTTAAATTTGATATAATGCACAAAATTCTTTTAGTTATTTTCCTCGGTTTTTTGTTAGATATATGAATGACATTCTTACAATTTTCGATAAAAATCAAAACAATTTACATATTTTTTAAGCCAACTCATATCTATATAAACTTATATTAAATTTACATTTGAAACATAAAGTGATAACAGTGTTTACCTTTCCTGGACCTTTTAGTCATAAGAAACAATAATGATATAGAATTTGATATATATATATATATATATATATATATATATATATAGAAAATTTATGCACACTGAAAGGTACATCAGATTCATTCCACCATCCTAAAGAAAGAGCAGTTTAAACATCAGAATTAAATCATATAAGAAATTAAATATGTTGACAAAAACGCAAGAAAAAACCATCACGACCCACACTTTTACCATCGAAAGAAGACAATCAGAAATGGTTCAGGAAATTTTATTGGCCATAAAGAAAACTATCAAAATTCATACAAATTAAAATGTATGATTTAAAACCAGAAAAAATTGAAGAAGCTTTTCAAGTCCCCTAAAGACAAAATTGAATTTGAAAACAAATCTAGAATATACCAAATTGATTGTAATGACTGCAATAAATGATACAGGTTGTAAGAAAAACGTTTCAGGAATTTTGAGATGACTACTTAAAAAAAAACAAAAAAAAGTTCCTTTAAACATATGTCCTAAAACGCTTCGTTAAGCCGCCAGTCACCGTTTTGTTTATTACTCTAAATATTTTTTTCCGTAGCGAATCATTGTATTAAGCCTATACCTTATTTGGCATGAATTCTCATCATATTAGTACTCATTTTCAGGAAAAAAACTATTTTTTATTGTGTATTTTCGAAATGGTGGCCTTTTAAAACTTTTGAACTCAAATACCTCAAAACCGGCAAAATTTATAAAAGTTTATCAAAACCCAAACATTTCTCAAATTAAATTATCTAACCAATAATAACAAGTTTGTAAGGATCTGACAACAAATAACGGAGTTTTTGTGATTTTTCTGTATAAAAACATTTATTTTGCGTTATAATTAATGCCAATTAAGGTAGTTATAATAGAAAAATCTCAAACAAATCCTTGTTGGTTGTCGGATACTTACAAACTTGGTATATCAATAATTAGATACTTAATTTAATTTCCCAAATGGTTCGTGTATTGTAAAATTTTGATAAAATTTGCTAGTTTTGAGATATTTGAGTTTAAAGTTTTAAGTGGCCTCCATTTTTAAAAACACATCGGGAAAAATAATATTTTTCTCGAAAACGAGTATTTCTGTGATAAAGATTCATGCCAAATATGAAATTAATGCA